>JAIUZE010041593.1:0-12853 GCA_022085475.1 Heliosperma pusillum | reverse complement strand
AAGCTCTGTTAGACTCATCATAGATCGAACCATATCTAATAAAGTTCGATTTCTTCTTTCGGATACACCGTTTAATTGAGGTGTTCCAGGAGGAGTCCATTGTGATACTATACCACAATCTTTCAGGTGTGAATCAAATTCATGGTTCAAGTATTCACCACCACGATCGGATTGTAGGGTTTTAATCTTTTTATTCAATTGGTTTTCTACTTCATTTTGAAATTCTTTGAATTTTTCAAAAGCATCACTTTTATGCCTCATCAAGTAGACATATCCATATCTACTCAAGTCGTCGGTAAAAGTAATGAAGTAGTGATAACCACCTCTAGCTCGGATAGTCATTAGACCGCATACATCCGTAGGTATAAGTACAAATACTTCACTTGCTCGTGTCCCTTCCCGTTTAAAGGAGCACGAGTATCTTGCCTAGAAGACAAGATTCGCATACGCCATAAGATTCGTAATCGAATGGTTTGAGCACTTTAGATGATACAAGTCTCTTTATGCGTCGTTCGTTTATGTGCCCTAAACGACAATGCCAAAGGTATGATTGATTAGGTTCACCTGTTTTGAGCTTCTTGTTTTCTACATGATAGACCTATTTTGCAATATCTAGAACATAAATACCTCCAATAGAAATGGCCTCGCCATAAACCATTTCATTTAAAGAAAAAGTACAACGATTGTTCTTAATACAAAATGAAAATCCTTCCATGTCTAACACGGAAATGGAGATAATGTTCTTGGTAAGAGTTGGAACATAATAGCAATTATTTAAATACAACTCTAAACCATTAGGCAAAAGAAGAACGTAGGTGCCCACGGAAACTGCGGCTACCTTAGCTCCATTTCCCATGCGCAGGTCCACGTCACCCTGGGCTAGTGCTTGCACGTCCCTCAGCCCATGTACATGATTACAAAGGTGAGAACCACAACCGGGTACAAATACCAAGAGATGTACTAGCCCAAAGTTAATATCTATCATTATAGAGTGATGAAAGAATTTACCTGAAGTTGTACACACAAACCGTCCTTCTTTCTGTCAAGTCCTTGGGGGCAATGCCTGTTTTCAATGCCTTGCATACAATATAGCAATCCGCCTCCGCGTGTTTGTTGATTTTGGGCTTGGGCTTATAAAAGACCTTGCCCTTTCCCTTGCCGACTTTCTTGAAAAGAGTCTTACCCTTTCCCTTGTCCTTTCTCACCCCAAGGTTCATGTTCTTCATTTTCATGGAAAGAACATCCTTGGGTTCACTCCCACTAGCCTCCATGTCTCTCTCAGCTTGGGTGAGGAGTGCATGGAGTTCATGGAAACTCGTGTCCATGCCATTCATGTTATAGTTCACCCTAAATTGGGTGAACTTAGGTGAGAGTGAATGAAGGATCTTACCCACCACCAAATTCTTCGGAATTGTGCACCCTAGACGCTCTAAGGTGTCCGCGTGCTCAACCATTTTGAGCACGTGTGGGCCAAATTTTTGGCCCCTTTGAAGCTTAGTGTCAAAGAATTTCGTAATCGCCTCATATTGGAGAATTTGAGGGGCTTGCGAAAACATCGAAGTGATTCTCGTGAATATCGCATATGCATTGAGAGAGATCAATTGGAGTTTGAGTTTGGGTGAGATTGACCAAATAAAGACATTCTTGACGTCATTAGCAACCTTCAAATAAAGGTCATATTCGGCCCGAACCACCGCGGACGATCTAGGCGCGGGTTCGGTGGGGGGCTCTTCAACCAAGTAGCGAAGCACGTTATCGGATAACGCGGCGCTCTTGATCGTTGACTCCCATTCAACGAAGTTACTTTCGTCATCCTTAAGGACACACTTGTCCATGACGGACCTCAACCATGAGTCTCTACCCAAGGTTGCAACGTTTGATGATGTTGACATTATGCGAATATGGTAACTACAACAAAAAAGAAATATATAAACATTCATTGTTAATTTACTTGAAAAACATTTTAACAAGTTTAGCATTCATATAATGACCTCTCACTAAATTATATAAATGATTCCAAGACCCATTTTAAAATAAAAATAGTCATCGCATGCTACCTTTATTTAGAAATGGTAAGTCATTACTTGACTAATTCTACCTTTAGAACTCTTGGTTGCCGGATTTCAACTAAATCCATCTCCTAGTCCCAAGATAACGGTTTATCTCGTATGAGTCCAATCCCAATTTTAGCTTGTGATGTAGCACCCTACCTTACCGAGGAAAAAACAGGAACCCACGAGCGTGGTTTAGCCCTAATGAACACGGAGATTCATATGTGTTATTAATTGGTAAGGCTAATCTCAATTTTTAAAACATGTGAGAGATCTTGTCAATTTAGTTATTAATTACCTATAAGTGAACTAAGTCGGTGAATTGTAAATAACGTTGAATTGACAATAACGGTAAATAAAATGCATGTGTGACGATTTTGGCATGAGCGGAAATAAAGCAAGCAATCAAGCAACAATAAAATCCTAGTATGGCCACCTAGCTAATCAAAATTAAATAGATAGTTACAAATTCGGAAACCAACTCCTTGGTCCCTTGCCTCTTCACTTGGAACACCTTCCAAAATGGCACCGTCTTGAAGGAGTCACCGGTTTTCATAAAAATAATTACAAATATACAACTATACAAATTCCTATATACATTTATTCTATAAAATAAAAATATTAATATACTCAAACCGGCGATACGAGATGCAATTAAAAATTACAACCAAACCGTTATTCCCTACATTACGGGTAAAGAAGATTTTAAAAACAACTAGGCCATAACTGGTACAAGAAAAGTGCATAAATATACAAAAGACATTCATTCATTCAACCATAAATTAAATAAATTGCTGCAAAATTCATGCCAAAATCGTCCTAGATTCAATTCATGCTCATTGTAGCTCGATTTTTCCGGGATTTATTGATTTTTAACCATTAAAAATCACTATCAACATTTAAATCACATTTAAATTCAAACTAATTAACTAAAATGTTTTAGAACTCAAAATTAGTCACTACTAATTTTTTTGGTCATTAATTAGATCGATTTGATTTCATTTGCTAAATATTACGGTTTAATCATAACAATTATGAAATAAAACCAAAATAAAATATAAACATCATAAAATTTGAAACAAAAACTTTTGTACATTCTGGAAAATTTCCAGGAACTATAAAAATAAAAAACATTTGCTTAAAAAATTTAAATTAATTTTATGAACAAATAGCTTTGTATTTAATGGTTTTATCAAATAAAAACATTAGATATATTAAAACAGTGAAAGAAATTATGAAATTTCACCAAGAGTATCAAAATCAGAATGTTAAATGTACAAAAAAATTTCAAGACCAGAAATGGACGTTTCAATTTTATGAACATTATAATCTCATATTATCGACTTTTATCGTATAAAAATAAATGAACATGCAATACATAAGTAAAAATCATGAAATTTTACATACAATATGTAAGAAATACATGTGAGATCATATTAAAATTTCATGGCCAGAATCAACATGAAACTATTTTTAGTTAACTTTTAACTCATAAAATGCATGTTAACTCGGTTTAAACGCCAAAAATTAAAATAAATAGCAAGGTTAATCCCTTAAAAATCACGAAAAATTTAACCACAAACATTTGAGGTCAGTAGGAATACATGCACCAAAAAATTTTGTCAGAATCTATTTTACTCAAAATCTGTGATTTATAGTTATCTGAAACTTTAATAAAAATGTCCAAAATGAACATGCATGCTACAAGCTAGATCTGATACCAATTGAAAGTCCATAGACCTTAATTAGACTCCTCTAATTAGTTGCTAAATTACTTGTTAATTTAGTATTTACTGATCTATGTAACATGCATGCAAATATAAAGACATTTATATAAGAGAAGAAATTTCCTCACATTGATATGGAAAATATTAGGGCACAACAAGAACTCCTTCTTGTTGTTCTTGAGCTAATAATATGGATGAATACAAATAATCTCCAAAGTAGAAGATCTCCTCTAAGTTGCACCAAGATTAACCCAAATAATCTACCCTTATTATTAACTAGATAATAAGATAGATAGTATACTACTAATATTATGACTATATTACTACACTAGTAATACTTAGTAAATATTAGTGTTTGAGAGTTTTAGTAAGAAGATGAGGTTTTTGAGAGAAGTAAGAAAACAAGCACAAAATGAAGTAGTTATAAAATGAACACAAAATGCTCATTTTATAGACCTTGAGGCCGGATCATGTAGTCCAAATAATACTCTTATATTGTTCAATTTGATCACATGCATTAGAGTGGAGTGTTGTAGAACAAGTGATGATTGTTTACTACTTGTTATGTCACTTTCAAAAGGTAACTAAGTAGTGTAAACATGAACAAAAATCATCACCTTGTAACTACAAGCCAACCGGCCACAATGGCCTTAGTTTGGTCCATTTTGATTTTTGATATTTGTCTTACAATTACTTATTGATCATATGGTTAATTATCTTGTATAATTAAGTGTTAATTAGATCATATAACAATTATATGACTCAATTAAATAAATAATATGTACTTAACATTTTAAGTAATATTTTACCATTATATCAATATATAATGGGTCCCACAATGCTTAGTTAATTGATTTTACAACTCCTTGTAAATATAATTAACTAATTACCTCTATCTCAAACCTCAACTAATTTAGTAATTTAACGATTAATTACTAAGTTAAATCTTATTTAATCGTATTAAAATAAGATATAAATTTATTAGTCAATTATCGCATAATTGAAAAATAAGCTTAATCGAATTTGAGTTCTTAACTCAATTTCTAACAATTAACTCTTGTACATATCGAATATATGTAATGTACTAATTAACTGTATCGTATACAAATAATTAGTTACTATTTGGATTTCATCCTTTAGGTGTGACCGAAAGGGATCAGTTGATCACCGCCGTCAAACGACAATAACGTCAAACTCTAGTCAGCCAACCGTTATTGATTTACGGTAATCAACTGACTAATCATATATATAGTCAATAAATATCCCAATTATATTCCATAATAAGATTTATTATGTGGCGCACTATTGTGGAGGACACCTACTCCAACAATCCTTAGGTCTCCTCTATGTGGTGGCTACGTTAGCTCCCTCATCTTGGAGATTCCCTAAAGCTTGCTTTGCTTTGTCTTTGATTCCCTAAAGCTTGCTTTGCTTTGTCTTTCTTCTCATGCTCTTAATCTTATTAGGAAGGTGAGAACTAGAACTTGTATTAAAATACCAATGTGGGCTTGTTCCCTTTGTGTCCACTCTTCTTGAACTTCTCTTTGCTTTTGTCATTTGATGTCCAAAACATCTTTGCTAGTGCTAGCATGGTAGCCCATATCACGCTCGGTTTGCACAACCATTTTGTGCAACTCATGTACAGTCGTGGTGACGTTTTGCAAGTTGAAGTTCACCCTAAAATTAATCAAACCCTTTGATATGGTTTAGGGAGTGAAGTATGCGGTCAATCACAAGTTGCTCAGGAATTGCTATTCCTTGTTACTTCTTAAGTATCTCGGCATGCTCAATCATTTGAGTACGTGTGAGCAAACATATTGACCATCCTTCATGTTTAGGGTCGAAAAATTCAGAAGCGACTTCATATTGAATTATCCTAAGAGCTCGTGAAAACACGGTCACGAGTTTAGTGCCGATCTCATACGTCGAATTCATCTTTATGACATTCCTTTGAAGCGCGTCATCTATAGAGAAGATCAAGACATTCTTGATCGTGGCCGATTCTATTTGGTAGGTCTCATAGGCCTCCTTTACGGGGTTAGTTGACCTTCTATTTAGAAGTGTTGGGAGAAGCCTTGGTGAGGTAACGAAGCTTACCATCACCTTTGGTGGCAAGGCAAAGTTGCCCATTCCAATTCGTGAAATTAGAACAATTCTTTTCGAATTTGCATTGATCCATAAAGGACCTTAGCCATGATACGGTGGTGAGTTGTGGTGCGGGAGGTCGAACCTCGTTATCGTTTAATTTGCCGTTATCGTTATCGTTTTTAATATACTTGTAAACATTTTAAACAAGTTTGACATTTATATAATGACCTCTACCCAATTACATAAATGATTCCAAGACCCAAGTTCTATATTAACTCGAGTTTATGTGAGCCACGGACTCCACGACCTTCATTAATATTACTTGGTGGGTTAACTCTTTAACCGATTTTACAATTAGAATTCTTGGTCGATGAAATACTTTATTGTCATCTTTAGCGCGGAACACATGGGCCACGGACCCTAATATTTCCGTTGAGTTCAACCAAATTTCGATGCAATAACGATTTATTGCCCCACTTACCCAACGTAATAAGTTTAGCACTTCGGTGAGCCGAACCTACTTCCTTACGAAATTGGGATTCATGGGTTCTACTATTTGTTAAGGCTAAGTATCAATACAAAAATAGAGGTCAAGTCAATTTATATTATCTATCTCCATTTAAGTGAACAAAATAGGTGAACTATCGATAATTATAATTGACGCGGTCGATTGACTCGATAAAATGCATGTGTGATTTAAGTGTCGACTTGGCATGCATGTAACATATAAATAAAATACAAACACAGAATAAATTCCTAGTATGACCTTCCTAAAATAATATAAAATCAAATTAACTATTACAAATTCGGAAACCAACTCCTTGGTCCCTTGAACTTCATTTGCACGCCTCCCAATGACACTTTCTTCCTTTTGGAACGCTTTTCCAAATGGCACCGTCTTTAGGAAACTCCGAGATTACAAATGATATAATAAAATTACAAGGCTATTCTATTATACATTTAAAAAACAAAAACGAAATAATACAATAAAAGTGATACGAGATCACATTAAGTTACAACGGAATCAATATTCCCATACATTTCGGGTAATATCGATTAAAAAACTAAGGCCATACAAAGGCAAATTACATAATTACATAAATTACATAAATTAAAATGACATTCATTCATTCAAAATGCTATGTAAACTCATGCAATATAAATGTGCCAAATCGCCCTAATAACCTTATATCGTATATAAACCCGGTTTTATGGAAGTGCGTGATAATAACCAATTAAAATCACCAATTAATACTTAAATCAAATTTAAGCTGAAGTTAATTATCCTAACTATTTAGAACTCAAAAATTAGTCTCCACTAATTATTTGACAATAATTCAACTCGGTTTTGCATTATTGCTCGGTTTTGACCCTTTTTTAACATAACTTTTATGTAATAATTCCAAATTAAATTACAATAATTTATAAATTTTAAAAATAAAATTTTGAATATTCTGTAACATTTCCAGGAACATCTTCATATCAAAATTTTGGTCAAAAAATTTCGAATCATTTTAGAGAAAAATATAGTTGCCATTAATCAATTTTATCAAATAAATACTAAAACCACACGAAAACTAATCTAATTAATTTTTAAATTATACATCTGATATGTAAAATATTTATGAAACATATGATAATTTTTCTCAAGCCAAATATTTATTTTAGCTATTTATGCCAAAATAATTACTATTTATGCCTTTTTAACTATTAAAAATCATAAATCATGCACAATAAATCATATTTATCTCAAATTTTACATACAGTAATTAAATTATTCATGTGATATCATACTAAAATTTCATGGCCAGATTCGAAGTCTAACTATTTTTAGTCAATAAAAGTTCATTTTACTCATTAAAATGGATTTATTTATTTTTTTTGCGAGAAAGATATTACTCATATACTTCAAGAGAATTACATGAGTTTCTTACAAAGAATAACCCCTAGTGAACTAGAAAAGCCCGAAATAGTAAACCTACTACCCTAAGAATTAAGGCAATCTAATACTTCCTCATGTATCGCTTCCGGACATTTACTAAGAACTAGTGTACGAACACTAAATTGAATCCTTCTTACTAGCGTAATAGGATCAGTCTCATGTCCCTCAAACACCCTACGATTCTGTTCACTCCACAACTCATTCACCAAGCTCCCTATACTACTAGTAACCATACCATTACGCCAATGCCTTCTGTTCCGTTTCTGCCCAACCCAAACTAGAAGAGAGCAAATATCAGTGCCAACGATACACAGTTTTAGCCATCTTTTAATAGGGTGAAGGACTAAGGAAGAGAAGGAGCATTGGAAGAAAAGGTGAGGGACATTCTCAGCTGCCCTCTTACACAGACTACACCTGTTCACAATGGGAAGACCACGAGTAGCAAGAAGATCAATTGTAGCTAGCTTTTCCTGAACTGCAAGCATGAGGGTAATTCTATGTCGAGGGATAATAGTGCCCTTATGAATGACAGCAAACACAGCTGTAGAAGGAAGCTTGTGCCTGACCAACTCATAGACCTTACTTAGAGAAAGTTTCCCATTCATATTACGGGCTGCTAGCAAAGCTTTTGCCTGTACCTTACCTCCAACTGTGTTTATTTAACTAAAAATCATTAAATAAAGCAATAATCTTCCATAAATCATCAAAATGACCTAAAAACATTTTAGGACCAGAAGGTATTTCATGCTCAAAATTTCGTGACTTTATCATATAAATCACAAATTTTCTAGTTTTATTTTGTTACCATAACTCGTAAAAACTTCATAAAACCGTTTGCATGCAACATCCTATGCTCTGATACCAATTGTTAGGTTCATATACCTACTCATAAGACATTTCTTATGAAATATACTAATTAACTCTTTAATTAGTTTCAAGATCTAGTTACATGCAAACAAAAGAAACAATAAGAGAAGAAAATTGATTTCCTCACATTGCTTAGGACGTGTAAGGGCACAAGGATAGGACTCCTTCCTATCTTTATTCTTGAGCTATATGAATATGGGATGAACATCTTCAAGCTTCAAGCATAGAATCACCCCAATAAGTTGCACCTAGACTATCCCAAATCTCCACATGTATCATATACTAGATGATACATATGGAACCCTTAAATAATACTACTAATACAACCATTACTACACTTAGTAATAGATAAGCTTAGTTTTATTTGAAACTTCTCAAGTTTCTAGTGTGAGAAAGTTGGACTTTATTATCTATCTATGGGAACATACGACTTTGGCTCACCACATATCATCTTGTATTATGCTGTACCACCGTCTTAGGTCATCGGCCTACTCCACCTCCGCGACCCCTAAACGGCCATATCATCATTCCCATGGTATTCATCACGAGGTTCTCCGTCCCTTAACAAAGTCGCGGGGAAATTAGTCTCGCTCACATCAGACCCCGGGATAGAGATAATGTCGATGCCCTCTAATCGACTAAGAAGAACAACTCTGCGTTACCGCCGCTTATATTCCGTGACTTTCCGGATATCTCGTACAGTCTGAGATAACCATATTATTTTTTCATGTATCTCCCATTTGTATTTACGAGAATAAAAATTTAAAAACAATCGAAAACCAACAAAAAAACAAAAACTATGGACGAACGTTGAAAACCACGTCTATCACCATATCAGGCGTTGGTTCTCAACTTTGCCTCTTAGCCCAAACTTTGAACCTCAACGTTAGTAGCCAAGCCAAAGGTTGAGGATAAACGTTACAATTGGATAGTGACGTTGAAACTCAACGTTGAGCACCTCCTATAACGTTGAGTTTCAACGTTCCTACACACCAATACAACTAAGTTTCAATGGTCTACAATAAAAAATGAACCGAGCAACACCAAAATCGAACAACAACGTCTAACAACAATGCACAATTCCATCTACATCGACCAACTAATCATTCGAGAAACAACATCGATAAAAACTAATTAAAATTATACTTGTATATTTGAAGTAACTAATTAAAAGAAGTTACCAACTGTGGATTGCTTGAACAAACGAGGAATCTGCTTGGTAAATATATGTATACTATGTAAAAAGGCCAGTGAGTATCATGGTCACTTGTTCTTCCAACGTGAGTTTTCCAATGCTTTATGGCGGGAGATGCTTACCTGGATGCAAGTGAGAGGCAGGACTAATGATGTTTGGGAGGAACTAGCCTGGTGCGCTTCTAGACCAAGGAGGAAGCACTGGAGCTAGTTTATGTAGAAGTCGCTTTCCAGGTCAGGGGAAATTCCTCAATCGGAGATGAAAAACCATAAATTATTAAAGTGTGTCTGTGACAACCCTCGCGAATGAGGTAATAAACATACAAGCATGCGATTTAATAAGCGGAAAATACGGTATTTTAAAAACCTTTATACATGCAAGATAAGCATACGAGGAGTCTCAATTTACAAACCGAATACAAACTACTACAAGATAAGAGACGTAATCTCTCCAAATGTTAACAAAGTAAAAGTGTTTAGCAAATAAGCTAAAATCGTCTAGAGGTGAAACTTCCAGGGACAACGCCCGCTAGCTCACACCCGAACCCCAAAATATCATAGCCAAAAAGCCATCCATGCAAGCAACCTGTTCATTCATGAAAAACATGAACGCCACAATCAGTGGGGAGTAACTCCGGGTTCTCCCAGCCATATCACATTAAACGTACATAGAAGGAAATACAAAAGTAGAGCATGCATACATAAGGATATACATGTGAGTTACGTTAAGGATAAATAGGCAATTCGATATATCATAATAAGAGCATAAGAGTTACAAATCCGAATCCATCATGTTATACAAAGACTCGGGGAAGACACTCTTAGGCAACCGAATACGCTCACTAGGGCTTGCATCTCACCGTTAGCGGTATAAGTTTGATAAGATTGGGACTCGACAAACAAACCATGCCAAGTCATTCAATGATCAATCATATAATCATTCATGTAATCATCCATCCAAACACACCGACACAATGACGACATCTCTCACGGTAAATGAAACGCACTAGCACCGTGTACATAGCAAGTATGATTAAAAGGCATCCACGAGATAAGCATTTCCCTGAACGCATTAAACGAGACATTTCGTATATGTTAAGACTAATTTCATCCGGTTTAGCCTCGACGATTTATAAATATCCGAGTCCTAGGACTAAACCTGGCAGAACTATCGAAAACCATTTTCCGTTTAGACATGCGATTGACTTTCCGCATCCAAGACTACAGGTCGATCAAGACGAGAGAGTTTTATACCCCAAATCGGTCGATAATTCACGAAAGAGGCCGGAAAAAGAGCTCGACGCCACATAACAAGCGGTACGCTACATGCAAATAACACCACCTCGCAAGTACACAACATTTGACGGCCGGGTCGATCAACGCAATGCGTTCAACTCCCAACAATGTCGTCGTATGCCCACTACACATGCAATTAAGCAGTAGGATACATCCTCGTTCCGACATTCCAGCCTTACGAACGTGGAGCTAGCCAAGGAAATGAGAGCACAAAGCACCAGACAAAATAGTGCTCAAACCGTATCATTTGTAAAAACCGACTCAAAGTGGAAACATACCAAAAACCGTCACAAAACATGTGATACAAGCGAATGAAATATCATATATTCGAAACATTACTATTATAAGTCACTACGTAAAATTATACGATAAACGAACTATCGGGATTATTGTAAATGAAACCGTAAACAAGAAACACAACAACATCCAGCAGGTGCCAGCCGGTCAGGTGGACCGGCTGCCGGTTGACCGGCTAAGGCCAATAGTCACATGAGAAATCAATATGAAACAACAGCATGTCCCAGCCGGTCAATGGGACCGGCTGCCGGCTACCCGGCTGGGACCAAAGGCACATTGGAAAAACAAAGGAAAAGGAGGGGTGTCTCAGCCGGTGGTCTGACCGGCTGCCGGTCGACCGGCTGAGACCAACTTCTTACTTCAAAAATCACGTAACATGTAACAATATACAGCCAGTGCCCCAGCCGGTGGTCTGACCGGCTGCCGGTCGACCGGCTGGGGTCCAATGTACACGAAAATCACCATTCCAACTAAGTTTCAACATTTATCAATTATCGATTATCAACATAAATCATAGATTCTCATATAAATTCTCAACAAACAATATATACCATTATCAACACAATTACTAAACTCCTAATCATATTCTAAATGCGATTTCTAGCATAGAAAACACGTAAAACACGTAAATGATATCGAGTAACCTTTCACCGTTACCTTATTGCGTCTTCACTACTCGTCAAGGTCCTCTTCTATTAGGAAATAGTCTTTGTCGGGATCTTGAAGGTCACCACCTACAAAATAGATCATAAAAGATGAATTTACTTCACCTTGAGAAAGACGGAAAGTTTGAAAAGCGAGAAAGACGGTAATTTTATTATCAATACGGATAGAGGAAGATAAGAGGGGAAGAATAAGACGAACTTACGAGAATTTGAGCGAGAAACGAATGAGATACGATGATTCAAAGATTGGATCAAAATGGAGGCAAGGGTTTTGATGGTTTCTTTGTGATGAAGTAAGTGTTGTGTTCGAGTTGTGAAGAAATAGGTTAAGGGGAGTATGAGGGAGTATAAGGGAAAAAGTCAACAAAAGTCAAAGTCGCCTTAAGACGGGATTCACATGGAATCTCACGAAAATTCCAAATACGAACTCGGAAATTCTAAATTCGACTCGGAACTTTAAATTCTAAATTAAAACTTAAATTCACTGAAAAGTATCCGTAAAAATATTTTCATTATAAAAATAGGGTACATTTCCGGGTGTTACAGTGTCGCTCGCGGAGTGTGGGAGTGAGCCTTCCGAATGAGAAAAAAAAAGTGTGCTCTAACAGTTGAGCGGACGCCGGCCAGCAATACAAGCCATCAGCCTAAAGCAAAAGCAGGGCAGCCAAAGCTCGACAAAAAAAATGCACGGTCGTGCCGTCGATAAAGGTATGCTGTTTAAGGAAG
>JAIUZE010041586.1:0-12239 GCA_022085475.1 Heliosperma pusillum | reverse complement strand
AGTCCTATCCTTGTGCCCATACACGTCCTAAGCAATGTAAGGAAATCGATTTTCTTCTCTTCTTGTTTATTTTATTAGCATGTAACTAGATCTTACATAAACTAATTAAAGAGTTAATTAGTCAGTCTTAAGATGAGTCTTAAGAGTATGTATATGAACCTAACATCGAGCCTCCAGCTTACCCCGAGGTGATTAAGTACATAGACGCAGCTGGCTCGACAATAGTCTCATAGCTTCCTGAGTTCAGCGCGGCGGTGACCGATGCTGGCTTTGAGGGATGAGAGCACCACGTGAGGAGGGTCAGCTTCCCATCCTTGACCATCTTTGTTGCATAGGAATGCATTTTTTTTAATTTTCATTTGTATTTGAATGTAGGTGGCACCGTTTCGGCACGTTGCGCTGTGGAGGGAGGCCAACCGGTTGCGGGCTACAGCCATAAAGGCACACGTAGGTGGCCGGGACCGACATGTAGGAATCTATCATTTCTTTTTCATTTATTGTTGTTGTTTTATTTTTAAATAAAATGACTAACTGAAATGAGGCATTTCTTTCCCAGAGAGCCTTGGAGCGTGAGCTGGGAGAGTCTTGGGCGGAGACAGCGGAGTCTCGAGAGGAGATAGCTCGTTCGTTAAGGGAGCTGGAGGCCCGAGATGCTCAGATTGCTGTCCTCAAGATTTTAGTTGGGCTTACTGGTGGTGAGGATTAGCCGTCTTTGTTTTGTTTGTAGACTTTGGATATTTTGAAATTTGTTTTGGATTTGTTGTACATTTGGATTTGTTTTGGGCGAGAGCCCCCAGTTTTGGATTCGGTTTTAGAGCGAAAGCCCCCAGTCGGATGTATATATTTCCTTTGTTGACTGAATTTGATGGCCCGAGTGCCTTTGCTGGAGGGTATCTACTGTTCCTGCAGGTTAGCTTAAAGACAGGTTTGGTAGCTGACGGTTTTTGCCGTCATGTTGCCGAAATTTATGTAGAATTTACATACATTACATGCAGTATATAGCAAATAATCTACTCAAACAATTTACCTGTGACATATCGGTAACCTAAAGTAGCGCGAAATGAGTGCCTGAAAATGACAAAATGCGAAAAAATGTATGAAAATGTGAAAGTGTGAAAGTGTGAAAATATGACCGAGAATGGGGAGGGTTACCCCCTAAAAATATGAAATGAAATACATAAGTTTTGGAAAAAATGGAAATGAAATGATATTCCTAAAAATGAAAAGAAAAGAAAATGAATAAGTGTGCGTAATTGGCGAAAATGTCGATTATCGTCTCGAAAACCGAACTCGGCAAGGATTAGGAGATCCAAAAACCTTGGGAACTCGGCAGATTTTCCGAACCCATATCCTATAGGAATAGGAAATAATAGGCGAACATGAATTAGGTGTTGGAGCTAGTGACCTCCACAGTTAGTGTGATAACATGAATAAATCTCTTACAGGTTCACAGGGTATACTTTGTATTCTTATCAGTTGATTAACGTTTATCGATAACAGTTGGCTTGCTAGGAGTTTGACGTTATTGTCATTTTAATGGCGGTGATCAATTGGTCCCTAAAAGTCACACCTAAAGGATGTGCCTGAGATTTGTGATTATATGAATAATATAATCACATTGATGCCTTATTAAATGACTAAAAGGTTAGTCGATGTATATGACTAAAAGGTTAGTCAATGTAATGATGATACTATTATTTAATAACGATTAAATAATATTAGCTGAGACGAATTAAATGTAATTCGTAATTAAATATAAACCGTTATATTTAATCAATGTATATAATATAAGCTTAAACGAATTAAATTGTTAATTCGTAATTAAACATAAAATGTTATATTTAATTAGCAAATTATAAATATACAGATATTTATAGTTGACGTATATATTATATCACATGCTAATATAACCGAAAAAGGAAAGAAAAAATTAGTCTTTTTCTTCTCATATTTTTCGGCTATTTAGAGTTAAATAAAAGAAAATATCTTCGATTATTCTTTTATGCTAACTAGGTCAAAAACCTAATAACAAGAGGGTTAAAAAGAAAGAAAAAGACTTCTCCTTCTAACCCTAGAGGTACACGGCCGAAATAGAGCAAAGGAGAACAAGTTTTTTTCTTCTTGAATTCTCTCTATCATTCATCATCACAAAAAGAAAAATTAGCAGTAACTTTTCTCAAAAATTCTAGCACAAGCAAGGCATATCTTGGAGCATCTTGGGTGCAACAATTAGGAGAATATCGACTTCGATATTGTTCATAGGCCATATTTTCTAGGACCAAAGGTTAATTCTAGATTCATATGATTTTATATTATGCAATTCATTTATGACTCGTAATTCATATACTATAGTTTCGTTATAATCCGTAATTTAATGACGAAATATACCGATATTTCCCACAAGTGGTATCAGAGCCAAGGGCTACGAAATTATTTTATATGTTTCCATAATTGATTAAATATAAGATTAGAATTTTTGTTTTTTGTTTTTTTTGTTTTCGGCTGAGAAAAGAGAAAAAAAAGGGTTTGTTTTTTTGGTACTGTTCACGGTACTGTTCCCGGCCAGGGAAAAAAAAAATTTGGTACTGTTCACGGCACTGTTCAGCCGTGAGAAAAAAAAAATATATTTTGCCTTGTTTTTCCATTTTGATTCATTATAATTGTTGTTTTAAAAAGTTAAGACGATAACATGATGAATTAGTAGTTGTTTTGATTTAATAAGGATTAAATTAAAATGTAAATGGAAATCGATTTGTATGTTCATCGCTATATATTTTCGGTATTCATTGATTTAGATATTCATTTTAAATTGTTAAATTGAATCATCTAGTTTGTATCGATGTTTAATATTGATTAGATGTTGATATTTGGTACCGATCTTGAATATATTAGTAACATCAATTTTTTTTTTAAAAAAAGAAAAAGTTTCGGTTTTTATTTTTTTTTTATCGAAAGTTTTTTTTATTCATTATAATGATAATGTTTTGTTTATTGTTGTGAAGAAGTTCACAATAATTTGATACCCAATTATTTTAAAGAGGTTTAAAATAATGTTGTATTAATTCATGTTAAAGAATATGAATTATAATTGGATTATGTTTGGTTGGGATTATTGTGATTAATTAAGGAATTATCACATAATGTTGATCATTTTAAAAGGTGGTTTGGATAAACTACTCTTCATAATTAAAGAATTATGTCTTGAATGATTAATTTATAGTTGATGCATATTATTTTGTTGAATGAATGGTTGAATGGTTTAATTTACGTTTTTTTGCAATCGGTTGTAAATTGTATTACCTAGTGTGGCCTTAGTTGATCATGTTTTCGTAATGATGGAAACATGATCTTTGATGTAATTTTGAGATCTCGAATCTCCATTTTATTTTTCACTAAATTATGTTTTAAATTAGAATGTAAATAGGTTTATATTTTGTAATTTATTAAATGTATTTTGAGAAGACTAAACATGGAGATCGGATTGCTCACTCCCGCTACATGGACCAAGATGGAACATCAAGACAAGCTTCTCGGGTCCAAATAGGCTGGATTCCAATGTTATATTTTGTTCATTTTGGTAGATAGGCCACACTAGGACTTTGTAATATTTTTATGTATTTTTCCGTTCTTGTTGCTTTTCATCACATGATAGTTAGTGCATCATATTCCGCCTAAACCAAACCACCTATTACTAAAATGCATGAAAATTGACTCATATAGTTTGAATGTTAGTTATCATGGACATAAAGATGTCACTCGAATTTAAGCCATCATTTTAGTTTATTCATTCTCGCATGCTAGATATTAGTTCAATTAAAATTGAATTAAAATAAAATTGATGGGATCTTCCTCTAAACCTAAAATTGAGACTAGTCTTTATAGGCATAACTACTATGAATCCCTACTTCGTCGGTAGGCATATAGGACCTTACTCTCCATATCTCCCCTTCTACGTTGGGTAAGTAGTGTGTGTTGACCTATTTTATCTCAACATTATAGTCCGAAGAATTTCTCGTGATTATGATGGACTAAAGATAGAATTTACAGAAATTTATCGACCAAGAATTCTAAAGGTAGAATTAGCCAAGATGTTGGCTTATCAATTTACAGATAGTTGAGTCTTGAGATCATTTATATAATTCTTGAGGGAGGTCAATTGTATAAATGCTCGAGTCTTTGCATTAAAACATATTTTGCACTAGACTTAAATTCAAATTGATGAGAACGCTTATTATGGTTTTTCTTCTTTTTCAGAGTAGAACTCGTTTATATTGATAAAACTGCATATAACAAATGGCTGGAAATGCTGATATCCCTATGCCAAGTGCCACGCTCGTGCGCAAATCCTGGCTTAAAGCTTTTATGGACCACATGAATCAGTCCACGCGACTGAAGAATGACGGGTCCAAATTTGCGGACTGGGAGGCGGCATTACGGAATGCCGCCATTGCTGACGGTAAGCTCAAGTACTTGACTGAGCCAATACCGCCAAACCCAGGCCCCAATGCGAGACCTAACGAGACACTTGAATATAGTGACTTCGTCATGGAAGCGGGTGCGATAAAGAACGTACTCATCTTTGCAATGGAAAGCAATTTGCAAAGACGCTTCATTGCCCAAGGTGCAAACTAGATTTTCACCACGCTCACTAACGAATTCTCAAAAGCATCGAGGATCGTTACTTATGAGCATACCTGTCGCTTCTTTGAGGCGAAACTCCAGAAGGGCCAACCGGTTAGCCCACACATTCTTGATATGATTGCGAATGTCGAGAAACTGGAGGCACTTGATTGCAAAATCAGTGAGAGCATAGTCATTGACCGTGTGCTTCATTCACTTCATGATGGTTTTGCCCTTTTCAGGGCAAATTACTATATGAATGATATGAAGAAAAGTCTTCATCAGCTGCACTCACTTCTCGTACAGACCGAGAATGATATGAAATTGAGTGGGAGCATGAAGCAAGATGTTCTCATGATTTCCAACAAGGGCAAAGGTAAGGGCAAGGCTCATGGCGACCTAGCTGTAGGAAAGCCAAAGTTTAAAAAGTCAGGAAACGGCAAGAGTGGACCTGGTGAGACCAGTGGCTCACAAGGCAAGGCAAAGAGCAAGGACAGTAACATGGAATGCCACCATTGCCACAAGACTGGGCATTGGAGGAGGAACTGTCCCGTGTACCGTGAAGACATAAAAGCAGGCCGCGTCACTCCTGTTGGTATGTCATCTTTTATTCATATGATTGAGATTAACCATGCAAGTTTCGGAACTTGGGTACTTGATACTGGTTGTGGTTCTCATCTGTGTAATCATTTGCAGGGCCTAAGAAACATCACGCCTCTAGCAAAGGGTGATGTGGACCTGCGAGTGGGGAATGGAGCAAGAGTTGCTGCAGTCTCAGTGGGAACATATGTAATCCAACTCCCGAGTGGTTTTGAGTTATATTTATATAACTGTTGCTATGTACCCAGTTTATCTAAGAACAATATTTCTGTTTCCGTACTAGATAAAGACGGCTTTTCATTTTCAATAAAAGACAATAGCTGTATTTTCTCTTTTAATGAGATGATTTATGGCAAAGCAGTTTCCATGAATGGAATTTATATCTTAGATCAAACCACAGACATATTACATGTGAATAATAAGAAATTAAAGGTTGGTGACAAAGATCAAACTTATCTATGGCACTGCCGTATGGGAGACATAAATGAGAAACGTGTAAACAAGCTCATTGACAATGGGACTATCTCCCCATTTGATTACGAAACATTTGGCACGTGTGAATCATGTCTTATCGGTAAAATGACTCGAATTTTCTTCAAAGGTGTTGGAATGCGCGCTAGTGACCTATTAGGACTCATACATACTGATGTATGCGGACCTATGTCAATAAACGCAAGAGACGGCTATAGATATTTTATCACTTTCACGGATGATTTGAGTAAATACGGATATGTCTACTTAATGAAGCATAAAAGTGAGTCCTTTGAAAAGTTCAAGGAATTCCACAATAAGGTTGAAAACCAACTGGGAAGAAAGATTAAAGCACTTCGTTCAGATCGTGGTGGCAAATATCTTTCAAATGAGTTTGATCAACACCTTAAAGACTGTGGTGTAGTATTACAGTTACCTCCACCTGGAACAGCTCAATTAAATGGTGTGTCCGAACGGAGAAATCGAACATTACTTGATATGGTTCGATCCATGATGAGTCACACGGTAGTACCTGATTCATTATGGGGTTATGCTCTTTTGTCAGCTACTCTTATACTTAACCGAAGTCCGTCTAAAGCTGTAGACAAGACTCCATACGAGTTATGGAAGGGAACGGTCCCTAACTTGTCCTTTATTCTGGTTTGGGGCTGCGAGGCTTATGTCAAGTGGAGACACGAGGATAAGCTCGGCCCGCGATCGTTCAAGACATACTTTATTGGTTATCCATAAGGAATATTTGGTCATTACTTCTATTCGCCTACCGAACAACGAGTTTTTGTTGCGGCTAGTGCGAAGTTCTTAGAGAAAGAGTTTCTCGAGAATAATTCAAGTAATAGAACCTTCGATTTGTCGGAGATTCAAGAACCAACAACCGAGCAACCAATGGAGGAAGAGGTTCCTTCAACTTCTGCTACGGTTAACATCCTTATGGAACCTAGGAGGTCGGGTAGAGTCTTCATTCCTCCAGACAGATACATTGGTATGGTCGAGGAGAATGAGAGAGATAATGTTTTACTCCTAGAGAGTAACGAACCCGCTACCTATAAAGGTGCCATGACCTGTTCTAACTCTAAGCTATGGCTTGAAGCCATGCAATCCGAGATGGACTCCATGTATGAGAATGACGTATGGGGTCTTGTTGATTTGCCTGATAAGGTACGGCCTCTTCAGTGCAAATGACTTTATAAGATAAAGCATTTCGTAGAAGGACAACCAGACATCTATAAGGCACGACTAGTGGCAAAAGGTTTCACTCAAGTGCAAGGATTGCATTATGATGAAATTTTTGCACCCGTAGTTATGTTGCGTTCCATTCGGATAATCTTAGCGATTGCCGCTTTTCATGACTATGAAATTTGGCGGATGGATGTGAAAACCGCCTTCTTAAACGGTTATTTGGAGGAGGAATTGTACATGGTACAACCCGAAGGTTTCATTGATCCTAAAAATCCTAAGAAAGTTTGCAAGCTTAAGCGTTCCATTTATGGACTTAAGCAAGCTTCTCGAAGTTGGAATCATCGTTTCGACCAGGTGATAAAAGAGAATGGTTTCACTCGATCGGTCGAGGAACCAAGCTTGTATGTCAAGTCGAGTGGGAGTAAGATTGTCTTCTTAATATTGTATGTTGATGACATACTCTTGATTGGGAATGACATCCCTCTCTTATCTTTGGTAAAAGTATGGTTAAAGAACCATTTCCAGATGAAAGATCTGGGTGAGGCACAACGCATATTGGGGATCCGTATCTATAGAGATAGATCACGACGGATGTTATCACTAAGTCAGGAGTCTTATATAGATAAGATTCTTGAGAGGTTCAGCATGACCAACTCCAAGAAGGGGAACCTTCCAATGATTACTGGGATGCATTTGAGTAAAGCTCAGGCACTTAAGACATCGGAAGAGGTCGAGCGCATGAGTCGTGTTCCTTATGCATCAGCTATAGGATTGATCATGTATGCCATGATATGCACACGTCCGGACGTGGCATATGCATTGAGTATGACGAGTCGGTACCAAGGCAATCCAGGTGAAACACACTGGATGGCTGTCAAAAACATCCTTAAGTACTTACGAAGGACTAAGGATTGGATATTGACTTATGGAGGAGACACTAAGCTATACGCAATCGGTTACGCAGATGCTAGCTTCCAAACAGATCGAGATGACTCGAAATCTCAGTCTGGATTCGTCTTTACTCTTAATGGCGCTGCGGTCAGTTGGAAAAGCTCCAAACAGAGTGTTATAGCAGATTCTACAACTGAGTCCGAGTACTATGCCGCTTCAGAAGCTGCGAAGGAAGCTATATGGATGCGTCAGTTCTTACAAGGACTAACCGTAGTTCCTAGTTCGAGTGACCCTATCACCATCTATTGTGATAATAGAGGTGCCATCTTCCAGGTTAAGGAGCCTAAGTCTAGCAACAAGTCTAGACATGTACTTCGGAAGGCTCACATGATCCGAGATTACGTGGAGCAAAAGGAGATAGTGATTGACAAGATTGCTTCGGATGACAACATCGCGGACCCTCTCACTAAACCGTTAAAATATGATAAGCATGAAGGGCACGTTACTTCCATGGGAATTAAACGTGTTCCTGAGTTGTAGTAGCTGTTTTATATGGATTAGATAAATGTATCTTTTTCATGCACTATTTATAACATCATCGTATTATTTCATATTTCGTTTTTCATGTGGATTGTACGACAACATTGAACACCACAAAGTGAACTGAATTACATTATAATTGTTTTGGTCCGTAATCGCCTACATGAGCTGATAACTCTGGCAATTATACTGTGAAGTTGATTGATGGTGGGTTCAACGAGCCATAAGTCAAACGGTTGACTGATCGATCACAGATACGAGTTATAAAGATACCTCGTAGGACATCGTGACAACGTTATGGAGTTCTAAATGTTTCTGAACATTCGGTGCCAGGTCGTGGATAGGACGTCCATAGTGTTCCTAAGAGTCGATTCTTTTGACTATCGACTGTCTCTTGAGATTAAGGCAGTTTTTGGGTGACTTTGGTTTCTTTCTCATGGTCGACCGTAACAGAAGGCTAAGTAGATTTTCACTGAGTCATTTCATACTGTGCTTGTATCTGCAGGATTCGAGTTGAGGAAAATATCCAACCTTTATCAGGTTTTGTTATTTCTCAGGGCCACTCAAAGAGTTGTAACTGAAATGCATGGCCATGCTCGAATAATGATTCGTTTATCAGTTAAGTTACTCTCTAGTCGGGAAAACCACTCTTGATACTGATCGCTTGTAAAATGCGACCTTTGTAAATACGGACTTTGCAAATTGTTTTACATTGAGTGGGAGAAATTTATGGATATGAGAATCGGGTTATCGCACATACACTTGTAAGGACAAGTGGGAGATTTTTGGAGCTAGTGTCCTCCACAGTTAGTGAACTTGAAGAGTTTCCCTTGGTTGTTTGTCCATTTCTCCATCCTTTCGGCTGGCTTGAGCCAGCCTCGCTGATCAACGTTGTAGGGTTGAAATGATCGTCCTGAAGTATCATGGTAATGATCTCATCGTGTGCAGCTCTAACGAATTGATCTTCTCCAAACAGAATGTTAACTACTTGTTCGTCTAAACAAGGTGTCTTACGAGCTTTGACGGTAGGAACCGTTTCTGAAGGGATAAAGTAGGAATCGTGGAAGACCTCGATTCCAGCTAATTTTATTCCTCTATAGTGCCAAGGCTCAGGAAAGCCATGAAAGTATTCTTGGCATCTTTCCCTAACGAAATACTTCCTCCCTTCACCTCCACTCTACCATATTACTTTTTCACATTTGCCGAGACGCGTTTTACGCGGTAAATATCGTTAGCTACGTGTTTGCAAAAATTATAAAAGTTACATATTAAGAATGTACTCGTAAATACGAATCAAACAAGATCACACATGAATATATTTTTTTACTTATATATTGAGAGAAAATTGCAATTATATGATCACTTGTTAATAGTGTACAAAAGTGAAAGTGGTAGAGTGGAGTTGAAGGGAGGAAGTATCATTTTAGAGTGGGGTGATAAGGTTGCATCTGGATTCCTTTACTCTTACGATTTCGGACTTGAGTAAGAATCTCTAAGGCTTCTTCTTTCGTGGGTTTGTATCCCAATCCCAATGGTATCTATCCATAGTTTCCTTCTTTGTAAGGTGCAAGGGTACTCTTCCTGGTAGGGTTTAATGGTATCCCTGGGAAGTATCCCTGAGATTTGAGCATGTGGTTGACCCCTAAGTTAGAGTATGGGTCGAAATATAGAGGAGCCACCTCACTCTCTACGAGTTTCACACTCTGAAATTCTCCAAGCTCGTATAATGGATCCGTGTTTACTTGATTGCTGGACATTTTCTCTATCACGGCTTTGATAGGTGACGAAATGATTGTCACTACTTTGCCATTCTCGAGGAATATTTATCTTCTGGTGTAGGGTGGATGTTACTGCTTTATAAGCGTGAATCCATGGCCTTCCCATAAGTATGTTAAAGGATGCCGTCCACAATCTGGAAGTTAACCTTCCGCTCAATTGGCCCAGTGGCTATGGTGAGGTTGACTAGCCCTACTATCTTATGTCGTGTCCCATCATATGCTCGAACACCTTGGTTGGTAGAAGTCCAATCTGACTCTTTCATGACCAACTTACGTACTGTCTTTAGTGGTATGACATTGACTGCAGAGCCATCGTCCACCAAAGTCATTGGTATATTCTTCTTGAAGCACGTGATTGTGATATACATAGCGAGGTTATGACAAGCCTCGAAAGGAGGCAAGTCTTCATCTGAGAAAGTAACGGCGTTACTTACTTTGACTGAATCTTGGAGGACCAAGTTGACTACATCGTCAGGTGTAGATTCGTGTGCTACATTTAGCTTTGCCAAAGCTTGTAGTAGGCCTAGCGATGAGGAAATGAACTTGCAACTAATTGTCATACTGAAAGATCAGCCTTTGTCTTCTGTAGTTGCTTTAGTAGATGGTCAGTAGATGTACCCTCGCCATCATTTGGGGTGACGACTGTGGTGTTATTAACTGATCGAGTAAGATAGTCTATATCTTGATATTCATCATTTTGAGTTTGAGAATGTTTTGTGAGATACTCATCCTCATCATCATCGACTCATATTCTATTGACGGTATTGAGTTATTTCAAATTGATGATTTCAGCTTCTAAAGTGATGAATCGTTCAACCAGGTTGTCACATGTTGTGATCACCTCTTACATTGTATATTGTTGGGATAGGACTAGAGCTTGTGGTATGCCTTCTTGGGGTGTGGTGCCCGGAATGCGTAGGGATGTCACGCTAGTTTCGAGCTCTGAAACATGTCTACTCACACTTCCCATGCGATGAAGTCATCGATGGTAGGAGAAATGGTGGAATACCTTTCTTCATTTTCGAGCATGTTAATTTCATCTTCAACTGGGGAGATGACGTGTGAACAGTCCAAGGTGGATTCTTCATCCGTGATCATTAGAACTCCAAAAAGATTCTTAGTGTTGTTGGGTTTGCCTCCTAGGGGTGTGGGTAGACGACCATCCTCAATCATATCTTGAAGGATATGCTTCAATTCGAAGCATTTCTCTGTTTCATGCCCCTTGCCTCTATGATACTTATAGTAAGCGTTCTCATCCAAGAACTTACTCTTCTTTTTCGGATCAGGTGTGGGTCCTACAGGCTGGAGCTTGCCTTGTTGAGTCAATCTTTTTAAGGCACTGGAGTATGTGTCACCGATTTTTGTGAACTTCCTTTGAGGGTTGTTCTTTCTGGGTGATTCAACAAGATTGACCTCATCGATCTTGTTAGTAGAGCCATAAGAACGACTCGTTGAGCCTTGATACCCGCGACTTACCGTTTTAGACAAGAGTCCCTTTCGCATGTCGTCTTCGATTCTGGTCCCTAGCACAGTTAAATCTTTAAAATACTTTATATTTAGGTATCTCAGGTGGTTTGCATAAATGGGTATTAGATTTTCCACGAACGTTTCCACAATATTGGCTTCATATGGACGTTCGACCAGTTGCGTACTAGTCTTCTTCCACCTACTTAAGAAGTCGGTGAAACCTTCCATCTCATTTTGAGTAAGGACCTCTAGAGTGCGCAAGTTAACTTGAATTTCAGCATTGTCTGCGTATTTTTGGTGAATTCAATTGCAGCATCATCCCAAGTAGCAATCTTCTTGTGATCTAGGAAATAGAACCATTTTTGGGAATAGTGTCAAGAGATAAAGGAAAGATCCTTAGTGTGACACCCTCAAATTTGCGGAAAGAAAAAAAATTATTTAAATACATAATGAAGGTGTCTGAAATAAAAAGGGTCATTACAATACGGAATAATATTCTACAAAAGAAATATACAAGACGGGAGTCATATCTCCCGTATAAATACGGAAATGAAAGAGTGTATAATAATATACAATCTAAGAACCGAATATAGGTCCAAGGTAATACTTCGCTCGCTAGCTCGTACAATGGACCCCCATGTATGCATTCACCACCTGTTCGACCGCATTTAAATA
>JAIUZE010041578.1:0-13301 GCA_022085475.1 Heliosperma pusillum | reverse complement strand
TCAAGCACACTCATCTATAGATTTATTCCATGCCTACTGTGTACAAGACTTCCCCATGTATGCACAATTTCAATGAATATTGAATCATTATCTTTTGAAAGCTCTAAGTTTGGGAAATGTAACATGATAGCATAGTAAACAAGCAAGCAAAGCATGAAAAGCATCCAAATGGTGTTCAGAAATCATTATCAATTGTGTTCAGAAATTTTTTTATCGCATGAAAAGCATGAAAAGCATGAAAATCATTATCAATTGTGTTCAGAAATTTTTTTAAATTTTCTCAAAAATCTTCTCTTTCTTTTATTCAAAATTTGAAAAATGATAAACTAAAATGCAAAATGGGAAAATGCAATCTCTCCCCCAAGCTAAACATCACATTGTCCTCAATGTGAGCACAAAGACAAAATATTCAATGAGATGCTTAATGGGGACAAGGAAAAATGAAAGAAGAGTGAAACTTACTAGTCAGCGCGGACTCCCCGAAGCTAGTCTTTTGGACCTGACAAGGAAGGTCTTTATAGATTGTTCAAAAAATCTTTCATCTGCAAAATAAATCCTAACAATGAAAAAGGGAATACAAAAATAAAAATGCAAAAAGAAAAGGAACACGGGTTGCCTCCCGAGAAGCGCAATTTAAAAAGTCTTGCTAGACTCCATTTCTTTCTTTGAAATCATCCTTTATCTTTAAGCTCACTATCATCCAAGCTCATCATCATAGCGTTCTTTACATTCTCCATCGATGCCAAGCTTTTTCGAGAATAGCCCCTTCTAGTACTTTTAGCAGTAGTGCTTTTAGTATGGTTACCTGCAAGAGAATCAACACTAACATGTGCCTCCAACGGATCCGTTATTAAGGATCGAGGCGTAGAAGAAACAATAGAAGAGTCATCAACATTAAGCACATAACATGAGTTTTCTAGCACAAGACTCCTAACGGTGGAATTTAAAGGTCACCTTGCCATCTCTTACCTCTAGTGTCAACTTCCCATTCTTGACATCAAAAACTGAATAGTGGTGTGCAAAAAGGGTCTTCCCAAAATGATTGGGTTTTGAGAGTCCTCGGCCATGTCAAGTACTAGAAAGTCAACGGGAATGAAAAAACTTACCAACTTTGACGGGCACATCTTCTAAAACACCCATAGGTTGTTTTAGAGAATGGTCCGCCATTTGCAAAGTAATATTAGTGCATTTCAAAGCACCCATGTTAAGTTTTTCTAACATAGAAAAGGGCATGACACTTACACTAGCACCTAGGTCGCAAAGTGCCTTATCAATGGTATATGTGCGTATAGTGCAAGGGATGGAGTAACTACCAGGGTCCTTGAGTTTTGGTGGAGACTTATTTTGCAAGAGTGCACTACACTCTTCAGTGAAAGCTACTGTCTTCATCTCATTGAAGGATCTCTTCTTTTTGAGGACTTCCTTCATAAACTTGGAATAAGAAGGAACTTGGGCAAGCAATTCAATGAAAGGGACTGTTACCTTTAAATTCTTGACGACGTCAAGGAACTTACCATACTTTGCCTCCTCCTTGTGCTTGGCTAATCTTTGGGGAAATGGGACTTTGATCTCAATAGGAATCTCGGGCTCTTTCCCCTTTGACATGGGCACCTTATCTCCAACATCAACAACCACGGGCTCATCATTATGCTTACCACTTCTCGAGGAAATAGCATTTATAGTTTCGTGAGGTTGGTAACATTGTGAAGGCAGTTGCCCTTGCTTTTGGTAGGTATTAGAAGAGGTATATTTGGAAATTTTAGTTTCCAACAATTTGATGGCGGCGTCCTTAGCTTGATCGCTCTCTTGGAATTTAGCTATCATGGTGTCTTTCCTTTGAGCCAATTGCAGCATCATGGCTTCAAGTTTACTTACACCATTGTCACTCTGTTGAGATGTAAAGGATTGAATTTGTTCTAGCTTTTGTGTGAGAAGGGCTACTTGAGCTTGTAAAAGTGTCAAAGTGGGGTCTTCTTGCTTAGATTTCGATGGTATGGAGCGGGAATTTCTATATTGAGAATCGTGAATTGCCATGGATTCAACGGTAGTGTGAGCATTTTCAACATTGATTTGATCAAATCCTCCATTGTTAGCAGAATCCAGGATACGACGGGGCTCTATATAACACCCATTATAGAATGTGATGGCAAGGAGCCATTTATCTATCCCATGATGAGGACACTCCCTTTGCAAGTCCTTGTACCTCTCCCAGGCTTCATATAGGATCTCATCATCCCCTTGTCGGAAACTAGTGATTTGACTTCTCAACAAAGCGGTCTTTTCTGGAGGAAAGTACTTTTGGTAGAAGGCAAGAGCTAAGCTGTCCCAATCGGTTATACCTAATGTAACCTTATCAAGGCTATGAATCCACAACTTTGCCTTGCCCCTCAAAGAAAATGAGAAGAGCATCTCTCTAATTTGCCCTTGGGTGACTCCAGTTTGTCTAATAGTGGAGCAATAGTCACAGAAGTTTTGGATGTGACGGTTGGGATCTTCTGTGGCATTGCCACTAAATTGGCTTCTTTCTATAAGGTTAATGAAGGATGGTTTGATTTCAAAGTTTTGGGTTTCGATTTGGGGTGTAGCAATACCCCTTGGAAGTGTTTATGCGGTGGGTTTGGAATGGTCTGAAAGTCAAACCATTTCCTAATGTGAAGGTGAAGATGGAATGTTAATTCAAGATTGAATGGTTTTTGTGAATGTAGATGAGAATGAATCTTCCTCTCCTTCAATATTAGATAGAATATCCGAGTATTTCTCACGAATACTGTCTAAACTTGAAGTATCAAAAGCTTTTGAGATTTCGTTGAATAGCTTTAGTTTCCTACGCAGAGTTCTTTCTAGATCGGGGTCTAAAGAGATAGGGGTCCCTAGTCTAGAAGATCTGGGCATAAGATTGAAAAGCTAGGATGAAAAATCAAGAGAGGTCTAAAGGAATTTGGGTTCCTAAAGACTAGATAAAACTAATTGCGATAAAAATCACAAGAAAAAGGAAAACTAAACCGTGCTCCCCGGCAACGGCGCCAAAATTTGACAGGGTTGTCGCGTACCCTAATCAAAGATAAATAACCCTTGGCAAGGCTAACAATAAATAAATGCAGTTAGGGACGTAAGGGTCGATCCTCAGGGAGATGGTGTTTCCTATAAGATGTGAAGTGTCTCGCAATTGGGTTTTATCTAACGAAAATCTGGGTTTTGGGATTTTTATATCTAAACTAATATAAAGCATAAATGAAAACAAAATAAAAACAAATGAAAACAATAAAGGAATGAATGAAAAGCATCTAGAGAAGTAGGTTCACACATGTAGATTGACATATTGATGAAATTGGATTTGAAACATGCAAATAATTCATTGTGAGTTCGTAAGAATGATGTGTTCATTACAATCATAGATCAGATGGTCTAGCAGGCGTTTTAGGCGATTTACTAGGTCTTAATCTACCATGTCATGCTTTGTCTATTCAATTCACGTATCTCTACTTGGAAAAGAATTCCATTTTAGTCGATGATTTCCGGCCAGAAGTCTTTAACTATCGTTACGATCCAAACATGCATAGACACAACGTTTTAAAGGCACAATTTCTTTTATACAATTAACATCTTTTAATCAATCTAACATGGCTACCCTACACCCTAGAAAGGTGACTACTTACTCATGATATTGTCTAAGTCTAAAATGATATTAACAATGAAAACTAGGATAGACATGTTTATTTGATTATAAGACTCTATATGTTGCGATAATAACGACGCTAATTGACAATCTAGGAAAGGAAATGACGATTATAACAACATGGAAATGAATCTAAATGATATGAATAGAAAATAACAATCAAATAGAAAAAAATAAAGGATAATAAACAAAGGATAAATTAGGAATGCCTATATGACGATCAATGACGATAATGATAACAATAATAGAAAATCCTTGCACATAATAATCGATCCTTGAATTACAACACTTGAACCCAACAAAGTAGATTACAAAGATTGAAATTCCTATTAATATAAGCTAAAGTTTTGATGTGAAATGGCCAGAAATAAACTAAGAACTAAAGACTAAAGAAGAAGAAAATGAGAGAAGGGAGGCTAATTCCCCCTCCTCCTAATCTAAGGAGAATTGTAAGAAGAGAAGAGAAGATGATTGTAAGATGGATGAGATTATTTGAGAAGAGGGGCTAGAGCATCTATATATAGCATTAGGGTTTCGTGGAGAAGAGGTTGGGCATTAAACACATAGGACAAAAGTAAGAAGTTGTAGCCGTCATGCTCGGATCAGCACACATCCCCGATCGGGTACACACTTTCCCGATCGGGTAAGTGGGCATCTAGAAGTATTTGACTGACGTTTCATCTTCCTTCGCTTTGACTTAACTTCCATCATCCCCCTTGACCTCTCCAATCGAGGTTGTTGATGGGGTTTGATGCAAGGCGATGAATTCTTCCGCCTAAATGATTGATCTTCCGACAACTACGAAACTGCCTTTGCTTCTTCTCTCTTTCGAATTGGTGAACTTTCTTGAAATGCCTTTGACATGGTCAAGCTTGCATCTTCAAATCGTCGGGTTCTATGCAAATGCTCGGGAATATAGAAAAAGGGCGTAGAAACGTCACTTTCCCTACAAAACAGGTTAGAACATAGGAATTCGCCTAGAAGACGATATTAGCTCATAAAGTGGCTTAACAAAGCACAAATGACATACAAAACCGAGCTAAATTGGGGGTTAAAACCATACAAATATTCATTTATCAGTGAATGAACCCAAGACACTTCTAATTTGCCAAGACTTGCTTCTTCCAGTCTCGTGCTACAAGATAATCGCTTAGTTTGATAGGAAATTGCGCAAAAACGTCTTTTTACCTACAAAACTCAATTGGACACATAAAATGCCTAGAGAACGATATTATCTCAAATAATCACCTAAGAAGGTGCAAAAGACATATAAAACTGAGCTAAAACAAAGGATAAAATCATGCACAAATAGCACACTGTTAGGTTCAAATACCTACTCTTAAGACCTTTCTTAAGTAATACTAATGAACATTTTAATTAGCTTGACAGATCTAGCTACATGCAAACTATATAAACCGAAATAGAGAAAGAAAAAGTTCCTCACATTGATTACTATTCAAATATGGGCACAAGTACAAGACTCCTTCTTTTACTTGTTCTTGAGCTAGATGATATAGGATGAATTTCCAAAAGCTCCAAGAGTAGGAACCCTCCTATAAGCTGCACCTAGACTTACCCTTAGATCACTCAATTATTGATTTACTAGTACAATAGTTAAGTACCCTTAAAAACAAGTATGACACTCGAAATTTCTACCTTAGAAATGTCGAGTTGAAGCTACAAAACACAAGTTCTATGAAACTTCTTAGAAATAGAAAATCAAATAATCTATATACAAATTCGAAAACCAACTACTTTGGTCCCTTGAACTTCATATGCACGCCTCCCAAGGATACCGTCTTTTTTGCAACGACTTTCCAAATGGCACCGTCTTTAGGAAACGCCAGGATTAGAAATGATATAATAAAATTATAAGGCTTTTCTAAAATAAAATAATAAAATAAAAGTGATACGAGATGACATTAAATTACAACCGAATAAATATTCCCATACATATCGGGTAATATCGATTAAAAACTATGGCCATACTAAGACAAATTACAAAATTCAAAATTTAAATAAATCAAAATCACATAAATTCATTTAAAATGCAGCATAATTATATGTAAACTCATGCAACATTAATGTGCCAAATCGCCCTAAGAACCTTATATCGTATATAAAGCCGGTTTTATGGAAATACGTGATAATAACCAATCAAAATCCCAAATTAATACTTAAATCAAATTTAAGTCCAAGTTAATTACCCTTATTGTTTTAGGACTCAAAAATTAGTCTCCACTAGTTATTTGACGATAATTCAACTCGGTTTTGCATTATTGCTCGGTTTTGACCCTTCTTAACATAACTTTTATGTAATAATTCCAAATTAAATTACAATAATTTATAAATTTGAAAATTAAAATTTTGAGTATTCTAGAACAACTCCAGGAACATCTTCATGTCAAAATTTTGGTCAAAACTTTTCGAATCATTTTAGAGAAAAATGTAGTTGTTATTAATTGATTTTATCAAATAAAATACTAAAATCATACGAAAAATAATTTAATTAATTTTGAACCTATACATCTGATATGTAAAATATTTATGCAATATATGAAAATTTTCTCATGCCAAAAATTAATTTTAGCTATTTATGCCAAAATAATCACTATTTATGCCTTTTTACTATTAAATATCATAAATGATGCAAATAAATCATATTTATCTCACATTCTTCAGAAAGTAGGTAAAATATGCATGTGTTATCATACTAGACTTTCATGGCCATAATCGAAGTTTAAAGATTTTTAGTTATAAAATGTTCATTTTAATCATTAAAAGTTGTTTATTTAACTAAAAAATCATTAAATAAAGCAATAATCTTCCATAAATCATCAAAATGACCTATAACCATTATAGGACCAGGAGGTATAACATGCTTAAAAATTTCGTGACTTTATCATATACATCACTAAATTTCTAGTTTTATTTTGTTACTTTAACTCGTAAAAACTTTGACAAACCGATTGCATGCAACATCCTATGCTCTGATACCAATTGTTAGGTTCAAATACCTACACTTAAGATATTTTTTAAGTAATTCTAATTAAAATTTTAATTAGATTGAAAGATCTAGTTACATGGAAACTATATAAACCGAAATAGAGGAAGAAAAAGTTCCTCACATTGATTATTATTCGAGTATGGGCACAAGTACAAGACTCCTTCTTTTACTTGTTCTTGAGCTAGATGATATAGAATGAATTTCCAAAGGCTCCAAGAGTAGGAACCCTCCTATATGCTGTACCTAGACTTACCCTTAGATCACTCAACTATTGATTTACAAGTACAATAGTTAAGTACCCTTAAAAACAAGTATGACACTCGAAATTTCTACCTTAGAAATGTCGAGTTGAAGCTACAAAACACAAGTTCTATGAAACTTCTAAAGTTTGTAAGTATGTTATTATTATTTCTAGTGAGATGTAGTATGTATTTTATATGAGATTGAGTAGTATATAAAAGGAGAAAATGATCTCCCTCTTATGCACACCAAAACCGGCACCTCCCTTGGGAAGCGAGGGCATGCCATTTCCTTATTGCCTTATCAAGACTCTAGGTTGGCTATAGGTATTTAGGCTAGTGATGATTATGCCTAATCTAGATTAGAACAACATTAAAGCCTAAACACTACCCTACACTTAAGCAAAACCGGTTTTGATGTGTAACATGACTTTATTTTACATTTTGTGATTTTGTCATTTGTCACAAATGTGACATGTGACGTGTGACATGTGACATGTGACATGTGACATGTGACATGTGACATGTTATCTTATAATATAAATATGTATTTAACTAATTAAAATACAATTTCATGTCAAATAAATTAAACTTAACATTTTAAGTAATAATTTTTAATCACATATACATAAAACGGGTCATCTGATATTTAGTTGACATGATCTACAACTAATTGTAATTATGATCAACCAATCATGCATATCTCAAATGTTTCATAAACATTAAGCATTCTAATATAACAATTATATTATTGAATGTTATTTAATCGTATTACAATAAGATATATTTCTCAATTTTAAACTTGTTCTGTTTATGGGATTAATTAATCTGTATCTATATACAACTAATTAACTTTCTTGATTAGGGGATCGTCCTTTCGATGTGACCTCAAGGGATCAACTGATCACCACCCTCATACGACAGTAATGTCAAACTCTAGTAAGCCAATCATTACCGATTAATGTTGATCAGTTGACTATAATGTTCATCATCCCTTTGTATTCTTGTTAATGAGATTTAATTAAGTGATCGCACTACTGTTGAGGACACTCACTTCAACAATCTCCCACTTGTTCGCAACAAGTGTGAGTCACCAATTCCGTTGTTCTATTTTAGATCTCCCACTCAATGCAAGGTGTCTTGGAGGTCGTACTTGCACGTGATCATATCTAGAGTGGTTTCCTCGATCTGGAGAGTAATTGTCTGACCGAAATTATCTACTCTATTAGATACCTTCCGTGCGTGGCCACGCATTTCCAGCTTACTACTCCTCGAGTGGCCTTGACATATTTGTTAACTCTGACAAGGGGTTGAATAATTCCTTTTGCACTATTCCCTTCGTACACTTACAGTCCTTCATGACCCAATAGTTGCTCATTCACCCCTTTACTGAATGACTTGGGGACAAAATCAAAGTCAATCAGAAACTATGCCGACTTGGGCGAATAGTCTCTAGTATAAATAATTGACTCAAAAAGAATACTATAGTCGCTCTCGCCATGACCAGGCTTTATGAATTGCAAGAACTCTATAAGCGGTCACAGCCCGACAGAGTGTCCCATACAGTCTGTCTATGTGATCGACCAGTCATCTCATATGACTCTATACCACTTGAACTTGCCATCAATTGCATCACACTCCAGTCACATTGAGACGTCACCTCATGTAAACAACTAGTGGCCAAGGCTATGTTAATTCAGTTTACTTTAATAGGGTTAAAAGTTGTCACTAGAACCTCTATAGATATAACAAAGAACAATAATGAGTTTTAAAAACTGAAACGATAAATGTGATTATCACATATGAACAATCAACACAATGATATTGCTTCATATCATATAATCTAAAGTATACAAGCTCCATGACACTTGTAACACCCGCAAATGTACCCTCTTTTTATAGTGAGCCACGGACTTATGTGAGCCACGGACTCCACGACCTATATTAATATTACTTGGTGGGTTAACTCTTTAACCGATTCTACAATTAGAATTCTTGGTCGATGAAATACTTTATTGTCATCTTTAGCCTAGAACACATGGGCCACGGACCCTAATCTTTCCGTTGAGTTCAACCAAATTTCGATGCAATAACGATTTATTGCCCTATTTACCCAACGTAATAAGTTTAGCACCTTGGTGAGCCGAACCTACTTCCTTACGAAATTGGGATTCATGGGTTCTACTTTTTGGTAAGGCTTTATATCATTTAATAAAATAGAGGTCAAGTAAATTTATATTATCTATCTCCTTTTAAGTGAATTAAATATGTCAACTATCGATAATTATTATTGACGCGGTCGATTTACTCGATAAAATGCATGTGTTGTTTATATGGCGATTTGCCATGCATGTAACATATAAATAAAATGCAAGCATAAAATAAATTCCTAGTATGCCCTTCTTAGAAATAGAAAATCAAATAATCTATTTACAAATTCGAAAACCAACTCCTTTGGTTCCTTGAACTTCATATGCACGCCTCCCAAGAATACCGTGTCTTTGTGAACGCCTTTCCAAATGGCACCGTCTGTAAGAAACGCCGGGATTACAAAAGATATAATTAAATTACAAGGCTTTTCTAAAATGAAATAATAAAATAAAAGTGATACGAGATCACATTAAGTTAAAACCGAATCAATATTTCCATACATATCGGGTAATATCGATTAAAAACTAAGGCCATACTAAGACAAATTACATAATTCAAAAATTACATAAATCAAAATGACATTCATTCATTCAAAATGCAGCATAATTATATGTAAACTCATGCAACATTATTTTGCCAAATCGCTCTAATAACCTTATATCGTATATAAACCCTGTTTTATGGAAATACGTGATAATAACCAATAAAAATCACAAATTAATACTTAAATCAAATTTAAGTCCAAGTTAATTACCCTAAATATTTAGGACTCAAAAATTAGTCTCCACTAATTATTTTTCGATAATTCAACTCGGTTTTGCATTATTGCACGGTTTTGACCCTTATTAACATAACTTTTATGTAATAATTCCAAATTAAATTACAACAATTTGAAAATTTGAAAATTAAAATTTTGAATATTGTGGAACAATTTAAGGAACATCTTCATGTCAAAATTTTGCTCAAAACTTTTGGAATCGTTTTAGAGAAAAATGTAGTTGCTATTAATTAATTTTATAAAATAAAATACTAAAATCACACGAAACTCAATATAATTAATTTTAAACTTAAAAATCTGATATTTAAAATATTTATGCAACATATGATAATTTTCTCATGCCAAAAATTCAATTTAGCTATTTATGCCAAAAATAATCACTATTTATGTCTTTTTAACTATTAAAAATCATAAATCATGCAAAATAAATCATATTTATCACACATTTTTCATAAAATAAGTAAAATATGCATGTGATATCATACTAAAATTTCATGGCCATATTCGAAGTTTAACTATATTTACTCATAAAATGTTCATTTTACTCATTAAAATGTGTTTATTTAACCAAAAAATCATTAAATAAAGCAATAATCTTCCATAAATCATCAAAATGACATATACTCATTATAGGACCAGAAGGTATAACATGCTTAAAAATTTCGTGACTTTATCTTTTAAATCACTAAATTTCTAGTTTTATTTTGTTACTTTAACTCGTAAGAACTTTGTAAAACTGATTGCATGCCACATCATATGCTCTGATACCAATTGTTAGGTTCCAATACCTACACTTAAGATATTTCTTAAGTAATACTAAGTAACATTTTAATTAGCTTGATAGATCTAGTTACATGCAAACTATATAAACCGAAATAGAGAAAGATAAAGTTCCTCACATAGATTAGTATTCGAGTACGAGCACAAGTACAAGACTAGTTCTTGTACTTGTTCTTGAGGTAGATGATATAGGATGAATTTGCAAAAGCACCAAGAGTAGGAAGCCTCCTATAAGTTGCACCAAAACTTACCCTTAGATCACTCAACTATTAGTTTACTAGTACAATAGTTAGTACCCTTAAAAACAAGTATGACACTCGAAATTTCTACCTTAGAAATGTCGAGTTGAAGCTACAAAACACAAGTTCTATGAATCTTCTAAAGTTTCTAAGTATGTTATTATTATTTCTAGTGAGATGTAGTATGAATTTTATATGAGATTGAGTAGTATAGAAGAGGAGAAAATGATCTCCTTGTTATGCACACCAAAACCGGCACCTCCCTTGGGAAGGGAGGGCATGCCATTTCCTTATTGCCTTATCAAGACTCTAGGGTGGCTATAGGTATTTAGGCTAGGGATGATTATGCCTAATCTTGATTAGAACAACATTAAAGCCTAAAAAATACCCTACACTTAAGCAAAACCGGTTTTGATGTGTAACATGGACTCCATTTTACATTTTGTGATTTTGTCATTTGTCACACATTTGACATGTGACAGGTTATCTTATCTGATAATATAAATATGTATTTAACTAATTTATATACAATTTCATGTCAAATAAATTAAACTTAACATTTTAAGTAATAATTTATAATCACATATACATAAAACGGCTCATCTCATATTTAGTTGACATGATCTACAACTAATTGTAATTATGATCAACCAATCATGCTTATCTCAAAAGTTTCATAAACATTAAGCATTCTAATATAACAATTATATTATTGAATGTTATTTAATCGTATTACAATAAGATATATTTCTCACTTGTAAACAAGTTCTGTTTAAGGGAATAAATAATCTGTATCAATATACAATTAATTAACTTTCTTGATTAGGGAATCGTCCTTTCGGTGTGACCTCAAGGGATCAACTGATCACCACCGTCATACTACAGTAATGTCAAACTCTATGTAACAACCCGAAAAGTACCCTATTTTTCTAGTGAAAATATTTTACGAATATTTTTCAGCCTGTTTAAGTTTTAAAGTGGAATTTATTGTTTCCAGTTGAATTTTGAAATTCCGAGTTCGTATTTGGAATTTTTGAGAGATTCCATGAGAATCCCGTTTTTAAGTCAACTTTGACTTTCGTTGCCTTTTTCCGACTCGCCTTGTAATTTTGAAGACCGAAATTTTATTTAAAAAAAATAATATTTTTAATTTATTTTTATTAAGATTTATTTGGATTTATGAAAATTTAATATAATTATTTTGAATTTATTTGGAATTAAAGAATAACTTTTACGGTTTTAACCCGATCATCATTTAACTATTCCCGAGTCATCGTAAATCCCGAAACAAACCCGAAACTCGACTTTGGCATGAGTCACACGCACATGTCATCATTTTCCACTCACTTTTGGATATTTTCATTATTTTGATTAATCTAATAATAATATCTTAGATATTTATTACTTTATCGATCCGTCAACGAAAATTACGCAAACCGTTTACAAAACAGACCCGATATCACCATACTCCACACGGCTCTCCTTCCTCTCTTAGAGCTAGATATTTGTCTTTCTTTTGATTAAAATAACATAATATCTTGATATTTAATTTAATTAACTTAATATATAATTATATCTAATCAATTACCGTAATATAATTATTAAACCCGAGTCAATTTCGTAACAACAATTTCAAAACCCGACTCCATAATCCTTCTATATGTACACGGCCCATTCTCCACTTTAATCACTAACAACTTTTCATTTTACAATAAATCAAATTAAGATCTAAGTAACACTTTCTTTAATCGTTCTTCGTCGTTCTTGAGCGTTCTTCATCGTTCTTGAGCAAAATCGTCACAAAACATTCGTTACTTGTTCAAATCCGTCCTAACTTATATTTCTAGAATCTCCTCTTTGCTCTCCATCTTCAAGTACGGTTTATTTTCAATTCCGGCAAAATCGTTTTCAACACTTTAATTATGGAAAATCAAGTTTTTAATTCTAATCATGTTTTTCTTGTCATTTCTTATAATGGGAGATTTTGAAGACGAGTTTGGTGTCTCGTATATTTTAGGAGAAGATTAGAAGACGGGTTTCTTATTTTTATTTACTTCTTATTTTGGTGCTAATTGATTTTGCTAGCTAAGGTAACAATTCCGATTTACTCGACGAAATAATGTCACATATCTTTTGTTTTTGGTTCATCTTTTGTTTTAGCTCATATTATTGTTACTTATGATTTTTAGTTAGTAACATGCTAAGTAGTTGTTATTATCATGTTTTATGAATTTATAGTATGTTTGGTGTTCTTGACATATTTGTATGATTTATTTATAACCATGATTTTTGTATGATGATGGTTGAATTGGATGTTTAAAAATGGATGTTGTTAATAAAAATCATGTTAGAAATAATTGGAAATGGTTGTTGTTGGTTGGTGGTTAGAACCGTGTAGGGTGGCCGTTGGTGGGGCTGGAAAACCGACCCA
>JAIUZE010041576.1:0-11008 GCA_022085475.1 Heliosperma pusillum | reverse complement strand
TAGGATGCATACCTCGATTAGTCATGTTTTATGGCTTGATTTGATCAAATTTTGAAGGATTTTGGTTGGAATTTGAGAGGGTTTTGAGTGTTTTATGTTTAGAAATGTGAAATGGAAACTCCGTCTGTCGCACTTGTACTCAGATAGGGACAAGCCCTGGAGATGACGCAGCACTTGCTGCTTTCCTTCCAAAGATTGCAGCTCATGCTGCGCTTATTCCACAGCATGCGTTCTCTTTAATTTAAAAGTTCGTTACAAAATTGTTATTCGTGGGCCAAAATCTTGTGCGCCTCTTCTCAGACATCTTATTTCACGTTCTTGGTGTTTTTCCAAGACTCGCGCTTTGACAGTCCTTAAAACTGTCAAATGATGTTTTCATCTCAGCAGGGACCCCCTTCTGGACATACAATCAGTGGGCCCGACTTTTATCATCACGATGTTGCTGGCCACAACTGAGCAGATCCCCCGGAATGATTCGATCTTGACAAAGTCTTCCGTATATCCAGTAGAACAGTATTTTGCAGATTTCTTTCTATAAACCTGTTTCCCCGACGAAAGTTTCCTGAGGACAGAGACAGGTAGATCCTCACATATGATATCTTCTAAGCGGCTGGCGAGCCTCATAACGCACCCCATTTCAAACGGCTGGCGAGCCTCATAGCGCAACTCATTCCAAATAAGAAGATGCCTCAGGTATGACTCCTTCTTATGGATGGCGAGCTTTTATACATAGTCTTATGGACTTTAAACGACCCTCTTCAATGGTCGACAGACCTTTAAAATGTTTTCGACGACAGGTTCTTCGTTCAGACCCTTTGAGCCGCCTCGCGTCGCCATAGTCGTCAGGTTATAATCTTCGATTAACCTAGAAGCTATACTTTGCCTTTCGCCTTGTCCAAGCCTTAGTCAAAGTGGGGGCTATGTAGATACCTAAGTTTTACACCTTCCGCCAACCACGCAGTGATGATTGGGCCGCATGTTCCGTACGAGAAACGATTTATGACAATTCGTAATTTTATCGTCAAGTGATAGGTGAAACACTTGTGTCTACCCCTTGGTCGTCATCTACACACCGGTACAGTCGTTTTGACAGTCATTAGTGTTATTTTGGAGTCTGGGTCAAAAACCGCTTCATTTTCTAGAAACCGTTTTAAAATGCCGAGTCGGAACGCTCTAGAATATTCTGGATATTTTTTAAATCTTTAAATTCTATCTTTTTTGGTAAAATATTTTTTAAATCTACCGCAAATCTATAATAGAAATGTGGAAAAACTTCTTCCGCAGGAGCAAACCTCTAGGGAAATAACGCAGCATGTGTTGCGTCCCTTTGGAGGATCGCAGCTCCTGCTCCGCCCCTTCTCTATCTTTTTTTCTCCGTTTCCAGAATATTTTTGTGATTTCTTTCCGAAGTTTGAGTTATTCCAAAACTCTTCATATATTCTAGTATAAAAGGAGACCTCCGATCTAACTTTTTGGCACGCGAGTGTTTTTCCCTTCTCTTCTCTCTTTGCATTCTAGACTTTGCTCTAAGCTTTTGACACCTACGTTCTTGAACAGATGACCACGTAAACTCAGATCATTCTGGGTACCTGTCACGTTGCATGACCAACCAATTTGACCACTACACAATCAACTAATTCAATCAATCAATTTAAATCCTCTAACGAGGGCACTTTCTACGTACATTCGAGTCGAGCATCACTAAGTGTTAACTTAGTTAATCTCATTTCATCAAACATATAAGTCTGAGGGTGTAAATCCCATCATTTTTTTGTTCCTCTCAATTAATGTAAGATTCACATCAGAAGTAAGTTCAAAGCCGATTTTTAAAACAAAACCTTTTCTTACAAAACCTTTTTAGCAGAAATAAGACGTCGAGAAGAAACACAGTAGCAGATACACTTCCTCGAAGGATCGCAGCGCATGTTGCGCCTCTTCCAGAGGTTTTCCTGGTTGTGCTCTTCTTCTTCTTCTTCCTCTGGTTCCTGTGGTTTTTTTCTTTTTTGTTTTCTTATTTCCTTTTCTTCGTACATAAACCATGTTTCAATATAATATTTCTTATAAAACTTTTTGTTCTCGACCTAAACTCATAATAATTCGATATTAGCGGGTTTTCGTCTTTAAATCAAAATTCGGTCTTGGAAATTCGATTTATTCATATCAACTCTCTTGAAATCGTTATTGATACAAATTATAATGTAATTAATATGTTAAACCACTTCTACTCGAGTTATAGGTAAATAATCAATCGTAAATATAGAAAGGAATGTTAACTACTTGCGATTCTTACTTTAGAGTCATAATTCAGCTCAAGAACAGACGCAGTGAGCCCTACGCCTCTTTTAGAGGACGCATTGAGCTCAAGAACAAACTAATTAACTAAACTGCTTTAGAACTCAAAATTAGTCCCTACTAATTTTGGTGGTCATTAATTAGATCGATTTGATTTCATTTGCTAAATATAACGGTTTAATCATAACAATTATGAAATAAACCCAAAATAAAATATAAACATCATAAAAATTTGAAACCAAAAATTTTGTACATTCTGTAACATTTACAGGAACTCGAAAAATAAAAAACATTTGCTCAAAAATTTAAATTAATTTTATGAACAAATAACTTTTAATTTAATGGTTTTATCAAATACAAATCATTAAATATAGTAAAACAGTGAATAAAATTACGAAATTTCACCATGATGATCAACATCAGAATATAAAATGTACCAAAAGTTTTCATGACTAGACAAGGACGTTTCAATTTTATGAACATTATAATCTCATATTATCGACTTTTATCGTATAAAAATCAATAAACATGCAATACTTAATACAAAGTCTCGAAATTTTATATACAATATGTAAGATATGCATGTGAGATCATATTAGCATTTCATAGCCAGAATCAACATGCAACTATTTTTAGTTAACTTTTAACTAATAAAATGCATGTTAACTCGGTTTAAAAGCCAAAAATCAAAATAAATAGCAAATTAATCCATAAAATCACAAAATTTGACCACAAACATTTTGAAGTCAGTAGGTATACATGCACCAAAAAATTTCATCAGAATCATATTTTAACTTAAAATTTTGATTTATTAGTTATCTTATAACTTTAATAAAAATGTCCAAAATGAACATGCATGCTACAAGCTAGCTCTGATACCACATGAAAGTCCATAGACCTTAATTAGACTCCTCTAATTAGTTACTTAATTACTTGTTAATATAGTATTTAATGATCTATGTAACATGCATGCAAATATAAAGACATTTATATAAAAGAAGAAATTTCCTCACATTGATATGGAAATTAAATGGACACAACAAGAACTCCTTCTTGTTGTTCTTGAGCTATTAATATGGATGAACAAGAACAATCTCCAAATTAGAAGACCTCCTTCAAGTTGCACCAATATGATACCAGATAATCTACCCTTATTATTAACTAGATAATAAGATAGATATTATGCTACTAATATTAGAATATATTACTACACTAGTAATACTTAGTAAATTATAGTATTATGAGAGTTTTAGTGAGAAGAAGGGTTTTTGAGAGATGTATGAAAAACAAGCAAGAATGAACAAACAAAATGAACAACCATATTGCCCTTTTATAGGCAATATGGCCGGTCATGACGAGCCTATCAAGGGTCTTATTTTGCTTATTTTAATCACATGCAAAGTGGTAGAGTGTAGTGTTTGAATGAAATGATTTTAGGTTACTATTCATGTCATAATACATGTAACTTTGTAAGCATGAACAAAAGCAACCATCATCACCTCACCACTACTCACTTGACCGGCCATGTGAGGCCTTATGTGGTCTATTTTGATTTTTGATATTTGTCCCACAAAAACTTATTAATCATATGCTTAATTATCTTCTATAATTAAGTGCTAATTTGATCATATAACAATTATATGACACAGTTAAATAAATAATATGTACTTAACATTTTAAGTAATATTTTACCATTATATCAATATATAATGGGTCCCACAATGCTTAGTTAATTTATTTTACAACTCCTTGTAAATATAATTAACTAATTATCTCTATCTCAAAAGCTCAACTAATTTAGTAATTTAACGATTAATTACTAAGTTAAATCTTATTTAATCATATTAAAAAAAGATATAAATTTATTAGTCAATTATCGCATAATTGAAAAATAAACTTAATCGAATTTGAGTTCTTAACTCAATTTCTAACAGTTAACTCTCGTACATATCGAATATATGTAATGGACTAATTAACTGTATCATATACAAATAAATAGTTACTATTTGGATTTCGTCCTATAGGTGTGGCCGAAAGGGATGAGTTGATCACCGCCGTCATACGACAATAACGTCAAACTCTAGTCAGCCAACCGTTATTGATTTACGTTAATCAACTGACTAATCATATATATGGTCAATAAATATCCCAATTATATTCCTTAATAAGATTTATTATGTGGCGCACTATTGTGGAGGACACCTACTCCAACAATAAGTGGGTAGTGTGCTTCTTGATGGCATTTTGGTGCGCTACTTGATGGCATCGGATATTTGTAATGATGATATTGTGATTCCTTGATATTGTTTTTGTACATGTAAACTGACCGGTGTATTATTTAAAACTACCGTGACCTTTACGACACTTCCGGCATATGACAAGTTGGTTGTGAGAAAGTTTCATGCGGATTGCACATGTTGATGAGACTATTATTGGGATGGATTTGTTAGCATTTTCGTCAAGTGATTTTGAGACTATTTTTGGGATGGATTTGTTATCAAAGTATAAACCCACTATTGATTTTAATCTTAGAAAGGTGACTATCAGTGGAATGAAGGGTGTGAGTGTATCATATAAAAGAGTAGTGGTTAGTTCGAAAAGTTAAGCTCATAGCAACTATGACTCTCAAGAGTGTCATGTTTGTGACAAAATAGTAGAAGAGCTTGCATGGGAGATATTCCTATTGTTGAGAAGTATGCCAATGTAACTTCTTATGAAATTCAGGGGTTGCCTCCCAAGAGGGGTGTGGACTTTGGAATTGAGTTGAAACTGGGAACGGGCCTATATCCAAGACAATGTATTGTATGAGGCCGAAGAAATTAAGAGAATTGAAGATGCAATTGGTGGAATTGTTGGACAAGGGGTATATGTAGTCTAGTGTGTCTCCTTGGGGAGCACAGATTTTATTTGTGAAAAGGAAAGACAGTAGTATGCGGTTGTGCATAGATTACCGTGAGCTTAATCGGGTGACAATGAAGAATAAGTATCCTTTGCCGAGAAAAGATGACCTCTTCGATCAGTTGAATGGGGTTGGCGTCTTTTCCAAGATTGATCTTTGGTCAGGTTATCAACGGTTGCGGATTCGAGATGCAGAAATTCCCAAGACGGCGTTCCGAACTTGGTATGGACATTACGAGCATCTTTACTTTGCAACACAAGCCAATGTATGTCCACAGGATAAACGTTTCTTTGCACCATATACAATAAACATTTCGTATACTCATGACCTAGACGAACAAGTCAATGAGATAAACATTTCACTAAACAGTATACGATCAACATTTGGTATACTCAAGACTCTAATCCTCCCAGTAGGACGACAATAATATAATATGGTCCTAGTCTAAACCTGACCAGACTCTCAGAATAAACGTGTTCCAATTCAATATGGAATCAACGTTTCACATCCAAGACTCGATCCTCCGACTAAACCACACGGTAGCGAAGACTCCAAATTCGGCTGAACCACACAAAAGACGTGGAAAGAGTAAAATCACCATCTTTTGGCTAAACCACACGGAAGATGGGGTCTAAAATAAACAAACAAATATGCTACATGCAATGACACCCCCTCGCAAGAATACATCATTTAACGACCGGGTCGATCAACGCTAAGCATTCGCCTCCCAAAAACATTGTCATATTCCCACTAAGATATGTATAAACACAAAAGTATGTACCCCCATCGCTACGACACGAAGTCTAACAAGTATAAGGGTACAAACGGGAAATGAGAGCTCAATATCATCCAACAACCATGACTCAACCGACTACTCAAGGCATAGATGACTTAAATGAGTTAAACTTGTAACCATCACTAACCATGTGAATAAATCACGTGAGATACGATATAGTCATTGTATAAATGTTCAAGGTCATATCATAAGATTATAACGTAAACTAACCATAGAAACAGTCTCATGTGAAGCCATGCAAAAAAGAAGAGAAAAGAAAATACACGGGTCCCTAGGCGGTCAGGCACCCGACGCCCGTCCGGCCGGTTGGGCGACTATAGCCTAATCAGAAATTCCCAATTAATCTTTATGGGGTTCCGAGCTGGTCGGCTGACCGGCGGTTGGTCGGCCGGCTGGGGGACCAAAGGCACTTCGAATTTTGGAGCAAATTTCAAGAACCTCCCAGCCGGTAAGCTAACCAGCGGCCGGTTGGCCGGCTAAGACTCGTGGCACATTTCAAAAATTTGTAAAAGTGAAAGGGTATACCTAGCCGGCTTACCCGGTTGGGGTACATTTCACCATTTCAAATTAACACAACCACAAGGAGCTCCCAGCGGGTCGGGTGACCGGCGGCCGGTCGGCCGGGTCTAACATACTCTGAGAATTGCTTTAATCCAACATCAAAACATATAAAACTAAAACCATTGATATTTATCAACATGAACCATCAATTATCAACATTCCACACAATATATCGGTATCAACACATCCAACACACATGAATTAAACTCGTATTTCTCATAAATACTACTTTAAAAACACATAAAAAACATATAAACAAAATGTGATAATGTAGATACCTCAATTTTACAACTTCTCGCAACCACCAAGTGATGATTGGGCCGAATGTTTGGTACGCTGAACGATTTATGACAATTCGTAAGTTTATCATCAAGTGATAGCTCAAATACTTGTGTCTGCCCTTTGGGGTCGTTTTGACAGTCATTAGAGTTCATTTTGAGTACGGGTCGAAAATAGCTTCATTTTCTATAAACCGTTTTAAAAATCCGAGTCGGAACGCGCGGAATATTCTGATTATTTATTATATACTTCCTCCATTCAACTCCACTCTACCACTTTCTTTTTTGTACACTATTCACAAGCGATCATATAATTGCAATTTTCTCTCAATATATAAGTAAAAAATATATTTCTATGTGATCTTGTTTGATTCGTCTTTACGAGTACATTATTAATATCTAACTTTTATAATTTTTGCAAACACGTAGCTAACGATATTTACCGTGTAAAACACGTCTCGACAAATGTGAAAATTTATTTTGGTAGACTGGAGTTGAATGGAGGAAGTATATTTCAAATTCTCTCTTTTTAATAAAAGTTTCTCGTATTATCTTTTAAAATGGAAGTGTAGTTCAACCACAATTCCGTAATAGAAACTTGGAAATTTTCCTTATTTAGCAGGAAAATCTTTGGGGAAACGACGAAGCAGGTGCTGCGCCTCTTCGAAAGATCACAGTCCTGCTGCGCCTCTTCCCTAGCCTGTTCCCTTTTAAAGTTTGAGTTGTTCTACGACTCTTCCACATTTTCTACTATAAAAGGAGAGGTATGTTCTCACTTTTAAGGCACTAGAGTGTTCCACTCCTTCTCTTCCCTCTTTGCATTTTAGATCATGCTCTAAGCTTTTCGATATCTAAGTGCTTGATCAATCGACCACGTAAGCTCAGTTCCTTGTGAGTACCCGTCACGTTTGAATTTGACCGACCAATTTGACCAACTACACAACTATCAACTTTAGTTCTTTAACAAGGGCACTTTCTGCATACATTCGAGTCGAGCTATCGCTAAGACGTAACATAATTAATCTCGTTTCGTCAACATGTAAGTCTGAGGGTGTTAATCCCGCCTTTTATTTATTTGTATCATTTATTTTCAAATTATTAATGTAAGATCTATGTCAGAAACTAGCTCAAAACCGATTCAAAGTAAAACCTTTTTCATATAACCTTTTTAGTAGTGATCAGACGTCGAGATGAAAGGCAGAAGCATCTCCGCCTCTTCGAAGAGTCGCAGCATCTTCTGCGTCTCTTCCAGAAACGGCCTACTCCTGCTCTTCTTCTTCTTCCTCTGGTTTCTACGTCTTTTGTTTTCCTTTTCTTATTTTATTTTCATTCGTACATAAATCGTATTTATCTTTCATAAATTGTCTTGTTCTTGGCGTAGATCCCTAATAGTTCAATATTAGCGGGTTTTCGTCTTTGAATAAAATTCAGGTTTTAGAGATTCGATTTGTTCATATCGAGTCTCTGGATTCATTGTTGATACAATTAGTCTTGTAATTTACCATATTACATCACTTTTACTCAAATCTTAGATTCATAATAAATCGCAAGTACAAACGAACATTAAATGATTGCGATTCTGGCTTCACAGCCATAACCCAACTCAAGAACAGACGCAACAGGTGTTGCGCCTCTTTCAGAGGACGCACCTCCTGCTGCGCCTGTTCTGGGATGGTTTCTGTCTCTGAACTTCAATTATCGTTTCGACGTAGCTTTAATTATGTATTTAATCAACTATTAACCCTAATATCGCTGCTTATCTGTTTGTTTAGTTTGCTAATTCTTTCTTTTCTTTAAACCTTTATTTTGGATATATTTCCGACATAGACCATGTAAATTATTGTATTGTATGATTCTTTTGTTTCTTCAAATGCAATCAATTCTAAATCTTTTTTCGACATTATTAAGTGCTAAAATTATATGTTCACCAACATAGTCTAATTCACATGCTAGGATTAAAACGTTGGATGTTGCATTGCATGCATATAACCGATCGCAAATCAAATTCGAACAACTTCCCTAGTCAATAGTAGAGGCCGCTATCGAGGCAGAAGGGATTAGGTTTTCGATAAAAGAACTTCCTAATACGTACCCTCACTCTAGACGCGAGGGATTAGGTTTTCGATAAAACAACTTCCCTAGTCAATAGTAGCATCCGTGTTCAGTGGCATCCACGAGAGTCATTCGAGACATAGAATGCGAAGGGTAATGAGTTCTTAGTGTTCATGTCATTACTTTGCGTCATGACATGGCATAAAATATTCGAACGGTTCCAATTTTCCATAAAAACTGGTGGCGACTCCACAAATGAGTATCACTACGCTTGTCCCTCGTTTCCATTTTGTGTGCGCCTCTCCGTGGTTCCCCGTGTACCACAGTTCGACAAAGATCACAATCCGTGTATCACAGATATCGAGTAACCCGTCACCATTACCATATTAGCACTCCAATAAATGAATCCTTAAGAAAGCTAATGACAATTAACAATCTAATAACAATTAACAACCTAAGAAACCCAAATCGAAATCTTGGTAAAATAAACGTCTTAAAACAAAGTTAAAAGATTCATCCTTTTATTATGTAGAAAGAAAGATGACGGTGAGAGAATTCCGGAACACTAAACAAAATTAAATTCTGTTAAGAAACGAAGAAAAATTACGTCCATCTTAAGATTAGATCTAAAAGATGGGGTTTTTTAAAAGTTGGAGAAAGATTATATTTAATGGTATGAAAAGGAAGAGGAGAATGAGAGGAGAAGAATGATGTAAAAATCGTGAATTTTCGTTGAGAGACGAAAAAATGGCTTCCGGCTTAACCGTTTTGGGTTATGAAAATTTACTAGAGTTTTTGAGTTGCTGAGGATGGTGATAGAATGTTGCTGAAAAACATAAGGAGGAAGGTGCAAATTTGTGGGTTTGTTGGTGGAATATAAGTAGTAATAGGCCCAATACTCTATATGAGCTCATACTACAAGAATTTTCGAGTAGAATCCGTTTACGGACTCATAACAGGCTCAAATGCGACGGTTTCTACCTAACTAAACTAAATTCAATTTAACATTAATTTAAAGCTACGAAATCATAAATTACCGATTTAAAATAATTTAACAAATAAAAGTAAAAGAGAAGTTTATAATACTAACGACTTTAGTAAATACCTATTATTATAAAATCGGGGGTGTTACGATCACCCCTCCTTTTATAAAGTTTCATCCTCAAAACTTGAAAGCAGAAAAGTAAAGCTAGAAGGACAGAAATTGGTTTCTCAAATTTGGCATCCAAAACATTTACAAGGAAATGTTATTTCTAAAACAAGACCTTTTTCGAGAAATGTAAAAAAAACGTTTTCGAAGTTGTCAGTCTCTTTATGGGGAACGAAATAGCTCTTATCGTGCACAAGAACACTAACATTCCAAAGTACAGACAAGATTAAAATAAAATCATACGCTGATAAGTTGTGACAACCCTCGCGAATGCGGAAAATAAAACATACAAGCATGTGAATTATATAGCGGAAAATACGGTATTTTAAAAACCTTTATACATGCAAGATAAAAAAAATACGAGGAGTGTCAAAATATTACAAACTAAATAAAATTACCACAAGAGACGTAGTCTCTCAAAGTGTTAACCAAAAGACAAAGTAATTAGCAACTAGCTAAACAACGTCTAGAGGTGTTTCATCCAGGGACAACGCCCGCTAGCTCACACCCGAACCCAAAATACCAAGCAAAAAGCCGTCCATGCAGCAACCTGTCATTCTGAAACACATGAACTCCACAGTCAGTGGGGAGTAACTCCGGGTTCTCCCAGCCATATCACCATAAACGTACATAGAAGGAAATACAAAAGTAGAAGCATGCATATATAGATATACATGTGAGATACGATAAGAATAGATAGGCAATCCTATAGATAATGATAAGAACATAAGAGGCACAAATCCGAATCCATCATGTTATTCAAAGACTCGGGGAAGACACTCTTAGGCAATCGAATACGCTCACTAGGGCTTGCATCTCACCGTTAGCGGTATAAGATTGATACGATTGAGACTCGACAGACAAACCAAGTCAAGTCATGCGATGATCACAATAAACCCAACATATTATCATCCATTCACGAACCAAGACCTTGACGGTGTCCAATCATGCAATGACCATGAATAATATCATGAAATCAC
>JAIUZE010041572.1:0-11867 GCA_022085475.1 Heliosperma pusillum | reverse complement strand
AGTGCTCAAACCGTATCATTTGTAAAAACCGACTCAAAGTGGAACATACCAAAAACCGTCACCAAGCATGAGAATAGGGCATTATATAAACGTAAATATGATAAACATGAATCAATACATGATACATAAGCATTAGACCAAGTTTAAGAAGCATAATAAATAGGAAACATAGATGTTATCTTAAAACAACAAGTTTGGAAACTAACTAAAACAAGGGTCCACTTCAAACTGTCATAACTAGAGTTCTAGATATGAAAATGCATAAATTCCAAGTTGAGGTGATACCTTATCCTCTTACGGTTCCAACGATAGGTGACAAGCCCAAAACAAGCAAGTAACGAAGGAGATATGATCATTTTACGAAAAGGGGTCAGTGCAGTGAAACTGCACAAGTCACGACCGTGACTTGTATTTCACGCTCGTGAAACTGTCTGTTACGCAAAGGTATTTGATCAGCCACTATTTCACGCTCGTGACAAGAGTTTCACGACCGTGACTTGGGTCAAGACACCTCCATTTTGTTCTAAACTCAACCATCATCAACTATTATCATAAATCATCAATTCTCATATCAATTCTCAACAATTAACAAGTATCATCATCAACACAAGTTCTATGAATACTAATCCTATTCCAAATACGATTACTAACATAGAAAACACATTAAAACACGTAAATGATATCGAGTAACCCTTCACCGTTACCTTTACGCGTCTTCAAACAATTTCTAAGTCTTCCTAGTCTCCACCTACAATTAGATAATAAAAGATGAATATTCTTCACCTTGAGAAAGACGGAAAGTTTGAAAAGCGAGAAAGACGGTAATTTTATTATCAATACGGATAGAGGAAGCTAAGAGGGGAAGAATAAGACGAACTTACGTGAATTTGAGCGAGAAATGAGCGAGATATGACGATTCTAAGATTGGATCAAAATGGAGGCAAGGTTTTCTTTGGTTTTCTTAGTGAGGAAGTAAGTTTGAGTTGTGTGAGTATGAATTAGGTTAGGCGGTAGTATGAGGGAGTATGCGGGAAAAAAGTCAAGAAAAAGTCAAAGACGGCTTAAGACGGGATTCACTTGAAATCTCGCGTAAAATCCAAATACGAACTCAGAAATTCTAAATTCGACTCGGGAAATTAAATTCTAAATTAAAACTAAATTTCGCTGAAAAGTATCCGTAAAATATTTTACTTATAAAAATAGGGTACATTTGCGGGTGTTACACAATGAACATAACTCCTTCATGAACCGAGTGGTCCATGTTAAATTGGTAAGCTTTCAAGTAGCCCACCTTATGGTAATATTGAGCAACATAATGTTCGGGGTGCTCCACATTTTTCCATATAGCTGCCACTGCATGTCTGCATGGCACACCATTTAATTGCCATGATCTGTAACTACAAGTCTTTTGCCTCAAATCGACCACATATTTAACTTGAGTTGCTCCATCTCTAACTTCGTAAGAAAATCTTCCATCCCAAAAAGTAGACCAACCCCTTACATTAATCTTAGCTTTCTCCACTTTGTCTTTAATTCTTGGGCATGAAAAGATCTTTTTTCTCAATCATATCTCTTTTCTTATGCAATCTCTCCATTAAACTCTCTCTAATCTCTTCTAACATTGAAATTATTGGTTTATGCCTACATGTAAGAATATAGGCATTAAAGACCTCACTCATATTATTATCGACATTATCACATTGTGACCGGGGAGTATAAAAAGCCCTACACCATTTTTTCGTAATTTCTCTTAAGCAAATCATCAGCTCCATCATTTGAAATCAGTCTAAACTTTTCAATATTTTCACGAAATTCATTCGCGGTAGTACTTTTAGCAATGATCCAAAATCCTCTTTTATAATCCTTACCTCCCCCAAACACTTCCCTAAAGTTTATGTACACATGTCTTGCACAACACCTTGATTCGGCTTGTGGCCCCACATCGCTGACGGCTCTGAAGACTCCCTTTTGTTGGTCTGACATAATTGTGTATCCACCTCCATTGGTTGTTCCTAAGTCAGCAGCTAAAAGACCCATAAACCAGCTCCCAGACTCGGTGTTTTCTACTTCTAATACTGCCCAAGCAATGAGAAATATTTGGTTATTCCCATCTTTTCCCACGGCAATAAGGATCTGTACTGTCCACCAATGGTCCTTTAAGAAAGCATCCATCTATAGATATAAAAGGTCTACATCTTTTTATGAAACCAAGCTTTAAAGGTTAAAAAGATGTATACACTCTTTTAAAAACCCCATTATCCAAATAAAACTTGATTGTGTTATTAGGATTAGCCCTCAATATTTCAGCGGCATATCTATGAAGCAATGAATATTGCTCCCTGTATTCACCAACCACCAATAAGTGAACTTTTTTTCTTGCTTTTCCTGCCATAAAAATTGACACATTAACTCTCCATTCACTCCATATTGTGTCTACTATTTCTTGTAACATTAAGTATGGGTTAATCTTGACCTTTTTCTTGTAGTTCTCTGCAATCCAGGATGCACTCATTTTTTACACCACATTTAATCTACCACATTTATCCTCACCAATGTACGTTTTCACTTGGAAGGTCTTACTCTTCCCTGCCCAAGATGCTCAGATTCTCCATGGACAACCATTTGTTTTACAATTAGCACATACCTTATCTTTGTGGTTCTTTAACTAAATCACATCTTGCCCTGAGCTTACACAATAGTTTGTCAATGCTTTCCTAAACTCTACAGCGCTATTAAACACATGGCCCTTAAAAAAAGTGATATCATGTGGGGTTGTCATAGACTTGTAGGAGATATTTGTGACCCTAACCTTCTTAGAGCTTTGTGAATTAACAAGGTAGCCTATGTTGTCCTCATCCGAGCTTTCTTCGGGGCTCTCTAAGTCAGACTCGTCCTCATAGTCACTATCAGTGCCATTTAATTGGTCCTTTGACCATCCTTCTAACCTCCTAAGACCATTAATTTCATCCTCATACTCTGATTGTTGAGTTTTTTGAAAGCGTATTTCTTATCTAGAATTTAGCACTTCTTCGTCTTCATTATCACTTCCCTACTCGTCATAATCAATATCTTCAATGACCATGGAAGGACTAGTTGTATTAGGTGCATCAACTCTTTTCAACAAATCGAGGAATGGAATGTTCAAATTCAACTCAACAAACTCGTTGTTATGCTCGCAACAAAGGTGAACCTCCCCATATTAAAACAAATACCCAAGAAAAGCTCCAAAAGTTTCATTACTCCCTAAAAATCTCAGACCTGTCTCAAAGTCCATTCCAGGGTCCAAATAATGATGTTGTACTATATTTGTGTAATCCAATTTGTCAACTAATTTCCTAATATATATGATATATGTAATCTACGTCATCTTGTATGTTGCCATATATATTAACTTCACCACCAACATAACACATAGTAGGAGTCATTTGCCATGTCCCTCTATGACGTATCACAATGCAAGGTTTAGAAACTGACGTCTACATATAAAAGACAGTTAAATTATGACAATTGCTTGTAGTGGACTTGAAATTTTTGCCTACCATTTTATGAGAGGCTCTAAACTCCTATTTGATTAAGGGTAAATCCAATATTGACATAAAAACAACATTTTGTGCAAGTAGTTCGTCAATGATAAACTACATTGATAATGTCGCAAGTGTAAAACCTAGCATTAATTAAACAATGGTATTTATGAACAAGATGAGAAAAAAGAAAGATAAGTAGACATACCTTTTTATATGTAGTCAGCCCCACAAACTTTGGAGTATAATTAATTAAAAATAGATGATGAATTATGGAGGAGTATTGGAGTAGATGAATGACGGTGGAGAAGTAAAGGAGTAAGGAGGTAAAAACAATTAACAGTAATCCACCGGATAATGCTCTAGTGGCTTCTAATTCATTTAGAAAAATACAACTCAAGGGCAGTTTTGTCTTTTTACAGTAACTCTGTTAGAAAATACAAGTCAAGGTCCTTATCGATTAATGAAAATAGTTTGGGACCTTGATGCTGCTATATGTTGTTAAACTTTAGTTCCTTGATGTATGATTTAGGCCCTAATCTTTTCAGCTTAATTTCAGCTCATTTCAGTTCAGTTCAACTTTATTCAGTTCAGTTCAGTTCAGCTTCATTCAGTTCAGTTAAGCTCTATTCAGTTCAGTTCAGCTCAGCTTCATTCAGTTCAGTTCAGCTCCACTAAATTCAGCTCACTTCAGTTATACTCATCTTAAACTTCAATTTTTTTATTAATATTAATATTAGTTATTATTATTATTTAATTTATTACTATTATCATTATTATTATTATTATTATTAATAATTAAATAATACTCCCTCCATCTCATAATTATCCCTCGTTATAACTTTGACCATAAATAAGTTTTAAAACATAAAAACTTAGACGTTATAACAAAAAACATTTACATTCATCATAAAATAAAAATAAAAATTGGAAACATATTTTTTAAATGAAAAAAAATTGAGTATAAATGAAGAGGAATCAAGTCAAAGTGTCATCTCGAAAACTATGCAATACAAAATACGAAAATTATTATGAACTGGAGGGGAATATTCTATTAATAGCAACTATTATCAATATTATTAATATTACTATTATTATTTATTATAATAATTATAATTACGATTATTATTATTATTATTTTAGCAAGCTCAAAGCACAATTTAAAAGAAATTTACTACTACTAGTAGTATTACTGTTATTACTACTATTATTATTACTATTATTATTATCACTAATTATTATTGTTATTATAATGAATGTTATGACTATAAAAATCAATCATATTTATATTAATACTACTATTACTATTTACTAATATTATTATTAAGACTAATGATAACAACTAATAATATTTATCATTATCATTACCATTATGATTATGATAACAACTAATAATCATAATTATAATTATTGCTGTTATTATTATATTTATTATTATTATTATTATTATTATATTATTATTATTATTATTTTTTCAGCTCAGTTCAGCTCCAATAAGCTTATTTCAGTTCAGCTTTATTCAGTTCAGTTCAGTTCAGCTCCATTCAGTTCAGTTCAGTTCAGTTCACCTCCATTCAGTTCGGTTCAGCTCAGTTCAGTTCAGTTCAGTTCAGTTCTATTAAGTTCAGTTCAACTCTAAAAAGTCAGAAAGAACATGGCCTTACTCGTAAAATTTGTTTGCACCCTCTCCTCCTCACGTGGCTCTTTCCTCCATTCCGTTTCTACTCCTCCATTGTAGTCTGCCTTACTTTTTCTACCATAAATTCCTCTCCATCACTTCTTTTACATCTTCTCTCTACAACTCTTTCTACCTAAGGTCATTTATTTCTTTTCAATTTAAGTTTATTTTCCTTGCCTTTTATTTCTTTCCCATTTACTTATTCGTTTAACTGATTCTTCTTTTTTCCTTTGGTTTATTTTTGATTGCTTTCATTTGATAGGTACAATGTTATTCATTAGTTATTATTGTATTTATTCATTGATTACTAACTAGGCATAAATTAAATTCATGGTACTTGTGTAAAGGTATTATCTTCTCCACCCTTTCTTAATCAAAATCAACCGGCTTCTAATTCTAAAGATATAATTTTTGTATCATTTAATTTTCTCTTCCTCATTTTTCTAAGGTGTTTTAATCTTCAATGCTTTTCACGGTTGATTCAAATATTGGGGTAATTTTATACGAAGGATAGTAGTCTGCTCTTGGTCATCCGAGAACCCTAAAAATGGTACCATTAAATTCCCAAAATAAATAATAGAGCATAAAAAAAAGAGAAAACATACGTCATGGAAAATAGCTCAACCAGTACAAGAAACATGGTAACTCAGCACCTCAAATGGAGTTAAAGGGTGTGACATGTAAAATACTATCCCCTTAATATCATCAATGCTATATCTTAATGCTCCCTTGTGTTGCTTAAGCACTTCCAAAAGTTTGTCAATTTGAATGACATCTAGATTAGCGTTGATGATAACGGGAAAATACTCATTCTCATCAATAAATTCATATTTGAGGGAGGGGGGTAAGGGATTAAGTTGTACCTTTGGTGGTAGCAAGGATTATACCTTTTTCATTACCTCATCATCAATTTCAAATTCTTCACCCATTTTCTCATCTTGGGCGTCCACTTGGAGGGCTTGTCCAACCTCCATTTCTTCCTTTGTCGCCACCTCAACCATGTCAAGTGTGCAAGCTTGTTCTAACATTGGATTTCTCAAAACATATGTTAGACAAAACTCAACAACGTCGTCCTCAATATTAAAGGTTAGCCTACCACTTTTAACATCAATCATCACCCCACCGGTAGCCATGAATGGTCTACCAAGAATGATGGGGTGTAGGCATCCTTCGGAATATCAAGGACAACGAAGTCTGCCGGAATGTAAAAATTACCTACTTTAACCGATACATCTTCAAGCACCTCTAAAGGTCGCTTAATAGATCTATCGGCTAATTGTAGTGTCATGGAGGTGGGCATCAAATCATGTATCCCAATCTTTTGGGCAATGGTCAAAGGCAAGAGACTCACACTAGCCCCTAAGTCATAAAGAGCACGAGAAATAGGAATATTACCAACTATGCATGGAATTGAAAACTACCCGGGTCACCAAGTTTGGTAGGCATTTTATCTAAAACAATGGCACTACATTCTTCGGTCAAAGCCACCACTTTTTGGTTCCCAAGTGTTCTTTTTTTAGTTAATAGATCTTTTAAGAATTTTGCATAAGTTTGCATATTTCTTATCCGTTGGAATAAGTGTCCTCAACAATAGTGCGTTAACTTAATTAAATCTCATTAACAAGAATACAAAGGGATGATTAACATTATAGTCAACTGATCCACATTAATCGGTAATGGTTGGCTTACTAGAGTTTGACATTACTGTCGTATGACGGTGGTGATCAGTTGATCTCTTAACGTCACACCGAAAGGACGTTTCCCGAATCATAAAATTAATTAATTGTATAACGATATAGGTTAATTAATCCCTAAGATTGAATAAGTTCAGTCTGTATATGAGAATTACATCTTATTATAATATGATTAAATGAGATACATACATGTTGGTAATTAAATTTTATATTACCAAAGTTGTATAATGTTTATGAAACATTAGAGATAAGAGTGATTGGTTAAATATAATTACAATAAGTTGTAGATTATATTAATTATGTATGAGATAAACCATTTTACATGCATGTAATTATAGATTGTTACTTAAAATGTTAAGCATAATTTATTTGTTATAAGATTGTATTTAATTGTTAAATATAATTTTATAAGCAAGATTACATGTAATTTGTCACATGTCACACACATGACAAATGACAAAATGTGAAAGTTAAAATGGATCCCATTTTACCTCACCATAACCAGTTTTAGGGTGGTTGGGATTAGGGTGATTATAGTCTTGTGATTTAATGCTAAGACATCATTAATACCCTAATTAACCTAAAGCTACCCTAGTGACATGGGTAAGGGAAAAAACAAGCATGATTGTCCCATTCACCATGCCCTATACCGCCGGTCCCAAGGTGAACAAAAGGAGAAGTTATTTTCATCTTTTCGAGATACAATTACTCATATGTTTTGAACATAAGTCACTTATCTCTCTAGAATAAAATCAAGCAACTTGTGTTTATTACTAAGTTCTCATATATACACACTCAAGTTATATTACTAGTAGTAATAATATTAAGGTTAAGGGAGCTTCTTATCTCATCTAGTATAGTGAGATAAGGAGAGGATTTAGGATAGTCTAGGTGCATCCAAAAGGAGTGCTTCTACACTTGTAGCTTATAAAGTTTATCCCTTGATTGAATAGCTCAATAACAAGAATAGGAAGGAGTCCTATTCTTGTGCCCTATCACGACCTAAAGCAATGTGAGGAAATCGATTTTCTTCTCTATTTTGTTTTGTTTTATTTTGCATGCACTAGATCTTGGAAACTAATTAAATGGTTAATTAGTTAATCGTAAGAAGTGTCTTATGAGTAGGTATATGAACCTAACAATTGGTATCAGAGCATATGGATGTTGCATGCAAATCTGTTTTATAAGTTTTTACGAGTTAAAGTAACTAAATAAAACTATAAATTTGTGATTTATATGATAAAGTCACAAAATTTTTATGCATGATATACCTCCCAATCATAATATTTTTTGGGTCATTTTGATGATTTATGGAAGATTATTGCTTGGTTTAATGATTTTTGGTTAAATAAACACATTTTAATGAGTAAAATGAACTTCTTATGACTAAAAATAGCTAAACTTTGAATATGGCCATGGAATTTTATTGTGATATCACATGCATATTTTAGCTACTGTATGTAAAATTTGAGATAAATATGATTTATTTTGCATGATTTATGGTTTTTAATAGTTAAAAAGACATAAATAGTGATTATTTTGGCATAAATAGCTAAAATAAATTTTTTGGCATGAGAAAATTATCAAAAGCTGAATAAATATTGTACATATCAGATGTATAAGTTGAAAATTAATTAAATTAATTTTCGTGTGATTTTAGTATTTTATTGGATAAAATTAATTAAAGGCAACTATATTTTTCTCTAAGACAATTCGAAAATTTTTGGCCCAGATTTTGACATGATGATGTTCCTGGAAATGTTCCAAAATATATAAAATTTTAATTTTCAATTTATAAATTATTGTAATTTAATTTGGAATTATTACATAAAAGTTATGTTAATAAGGGTCAAACCGAGCAATAATGCAAAATTGAGTTGAATTATTGTCAATTAATTAGTGGAGACTTTGAGTCCTAAAACTGTTAGGATAATTTACTTGGACTTAAATTTGATTTAAGTATTGTTTTGTGATTTTAATTGGTTATTATCACACATTTCCATAAAACCGGGTTTATATACGATATAAGTTTTATTAGGGCGATTTGGCACATTAATATTGCATGAAATTACATATAATTATGCTGCATTTTAAATGGATGAATGTCATTTTTGGATTTATGTAATTTTGAATTATGTAATTTGTCTTAGTATGACCTTAGTTTTTAATCGATATTACCCGAAATGTAAGGGAATGTTGATTCGGTTGTAATTTTATGTGATCTTGTATCACTTTTATTGTAATATTTGATTTTTAGAAATGTATAATAGGAAAGTCATGTAATTTTTATTATATATTTTTGTAATTATTTGTAATCCCGGAAATCCCTAAAGACGGAGCCACTCGAAAAGGTGTTTCGAAAAAGACGGTGTCCTTGGGAGGCGTGCACATGAAGTTCAAGGGAGTAAAGGAGCTGGTTTCCGAATTGGTAGATAGATTATTTGATTTTCTATTTCTAGGAAGGCCACACTAGGAATTTATTTTATTGCTTGCATTTTTATTTATATGTTACATGCATGCCAAATCGCCATATAAATCACACAGATTTTATCGAAGTTAATCGACCGCGTTCAATTATTAGTACGATAGATCACAAATTTTGTTCACTTAAAGGAGATATATAATAAATTAACTTGACCTCTATTTATTAATTGAGATTTAGCCTTAACAAATAGTAGAACCTATGAATCCCAATTTCGTAAGGAAGTAGGTTCGGCTCACCGAGGTGCTAAACTTATTACGTTGGATAAGTGAGGCAATAAATCGTTATTGCATCGAAATTTGTTTGAACTCAACGGAAAGATTAGGGTTCGTGGCCCATGTTATCCGGGCTAAAGATGACAATAAAGTATTTCATCGACCAAGAATTCAAATAGTAGAATCGGTTAAAGAGTTAACCCGCCAAGTAATATTAATAAAGGTCGTGGAGTCCGTGGCTCACATAAACCCGAGTTAATATAGGATTTGAGTCTTGGAATCATTTATGTAATTGGGTAGAGGTCATCATATAAATGTCAAACTTGTTTAAAATGTTTACAAGTATTTTAAAACGATAAATGTTGATGTTTCCTTCATTTTATCAAACTTGTTTAATTCGCAATGTCGGCAAACGATAACGAGGTTCGACCTCCTGCACCTCCACTCACCACCGTATCATGGCTTAGATCCTTTATGGATCCATGCAAAATCGAAAAGAATTGTTCTAATTTCGCGAATTGGAATGGGCAACTTTGCCTTGCCACCAAAGGTGATGGTAAGCTTCATTACCTCACCAAGGCTTCTCGCAACGCTCCTAAATGCAAGGTCAACTAACGCCGTAAAGGTGGCCTATGGGACATACCAAAAAGAATCGGGCACGATCAAGAATGTCTTGATCTTCTCTATAGATGCCGAGCTTCAAAGGAATGTCATAAAAATGAATTCCATGTAAGAGATCTACACTAAATTCGTGACCATGTTTTCACGAGCTCTTAGGATAATTCAATATGAAGTCTCTTCTTAATTTTTCGACCTTAAACATGAAGGATGGTCAATATGTTTGCTCCCACGTGCTCAAATGATTGAGCATGTCGAGATACTCAAGAAGTAAGGAATAGCGATTCCTGAGCAACTTGTTATTGACCGCATACTCCACTCCCTAAACCGTATCAAAGGGTTTGTTAATTTTAGGGTGAACTTCAACCTGCAAAAGGTCACCACGACTCTACATGAGTTGCACAAAATGGTTGTGCAAACCGAGCGTGATATGGGCTACCATGCTAGCACTAGCAAAGATGGTTTGAACATTAAATGACAAAAGCAAATGGAAGTTCAAGAAGAGTGGACAGAAAGGGAACAATCCCACACCTTCTAAGGACAAAGAAAGGCTATTAGGAATAGTTCTTCTAAGTCTAAGAAGGGTGTCGCCTCCAAAGACAAGTGTCATTATTGTAATGGTAAAGGCCATTAGAAACGTATTTGCCCCAGATATTTGGGAGATATTAAGACTGGACGAGTCCTTCCAGTAGATAATAGTTCTCCCGGATGTTTATGTTATTGATATTAATCTCAACTTTGGTATTTTGATACAAGTTGTAGTTCTCATCTTCCTAACTAGATTAAGGGTATGAGAAGAAAGACAAGGCAAAGCGAACTTTAGGGAATCTCCAAGATGAGGGAGCTAAGGTAACTGTAGAGTCTATTGATCGAATACGAAAGAGGGGGGGGGGGGGGGGAATTGAGTATTAAAAACTAGCCCCACTTTTTCGATTTATATGATATGTAATTAATTATTTGATCTTATGAATTAAAATCAACTAATTAATTAATCAAAGTAAGCGCGAATAACAAAATAACGAAAAGTAAAGAGATAAGAGAGAGGCACACGATTTTGAAGTGGTTCAGTTTCAGACGTTGAAACCTACGTCCACTATTCTCGATTAATAATTTTTAGTACCTTTCTACGGATTACAAAAATTACCAACCCAATCGTATAATCAACACTATGATTATAACTCAAGGTGAGTATCGCTAAATACTCTATACTATCTTACGCTAATAAGAAAGTACAATATAACTCACACAGATTCCCGTTAAAGAATTGTAAGCTTATAATGATGTACTATTATCCAATAACGTATTTCACTCAAGCGATTGATAATAATTGATGCACGACGCTTTTAAAAACAAACTCTAAAAATAATAAATATTTGCTCAAAGGTTTGCTTTAAAACGATTTTGGAAAATCAACACAAGTAAAATAAATAGCCGTGTGATGTATTGTGTTTCGTGTGTATGTCGTGTGTTTTACAATTGATATGTGAAGGAGTATTTATAGTAGAAGAATTATAGTAGATCTAAAACCCTAGTATAATATTTAATAAAGATACTTATCTTTCCATAAAATAATATTTGCTTATCTTTTAGAAATATCTTTAGCTCAAAATATTATTTGGTTTATCTTATAGAAATATATTTATCTTGATATCTCAAAAT
>JAIUZE010041567.1:0-11346 GCA_022085475.1 Heliosperma pusillum | reverse complement strand
ACTGAATTTCTTTTTCACACGACGAATGATCTACATTCGAGTCTTTGGAGGGATTGTTCTTTTTGAAATTTTCACGAAAATCATTGAACCGTTTGTTCAAGATAAGTTTCTCCTCATTGTGTTGACTTTTGGCTTGGGAGAATTCAGCCTTCAAATCTTTCAATTGCTGAGAAAGAAAAGAGTTTACTTTCTCGTGATCAAGGATAACAACTTTCTTTGCCTTAGCTTCAGATTGTAAAAGCTCATTGACTTTTTTCAATTCTAAAGTTATAGCTTCATTAGCTACAACTTTGGCTTGAAGATGTTTAATGTTGAGCTTCAACTCTGAGATTATAGCTTCATTAGCTATAGCTTTAGACTCAAGAGCTTCTTTCTCAACATTTGTCTTGTCTGAAGTTATAGCTGAAGTTGCCATAACTTTAGACTTGAGCTTTTTAGCTTTGGCCTTAAGAAGTTGGTTTTCCTCAGCAATGTCAAGAATTTGTTCTTTAAGATCTTTTAATTCTAGACTCTGCTCATGACAATGATCTAAGGCTTCTTCAAAGTACTTAATTAAAGACTTCTTAGATAAATTCTTAACTTGCTTTTTAAGTTCAAGATGACTAACCTCTTCGTCATCTTCTGAATCTGGTTCTGAATCTGAGTTGCCAACAAGACACATCTCGGATTCGCTTTCATTGTCACTGTCGGAAATTAGGTCAAGACTGACGTTGCTTAGACCCAAGTTGGCGACTTCCTCTTCTTCTGATTCGTCGTCCTCTGTGTCGAGATCTCCCCAGCAATAAGCCATCATTACTTGCTTGAATTCCTTCTTTGTTTTGTCTCGTTGATTTTTGTCTTTGATTTTCTTCCATGTGGGGCAATCTTTGATCATGTGATCATTATCCCCACATTTGATGCAACCACGACTAGAAAGAGACCCTTTTGACTCAATTGGCTTCTTGTAAGATTTGTTGGTGTTATTGTTAAACGTTTTCCCTTGTGGTTTATTAAAGAACTTTTTCTTAAAACGTCTAGCAAATAACACTGTTTCATCTTCAAGATCCGAATCTTGTCTTTCACTAGATTCGGCCTGTAGAGCCACCTTCTTGCTATTACTATCATTTGCTGCATCTTCATCAAGAGTAATCTCATGAGCCATTAGGGTTCCAAGTAGCTCTTGATAAGATAGGTCAGATAGGTATTTACATTCCTCAATTACCGTCACCTTAGGTCTCCATCGTTTAGATAGGCTTCTAAGGATCTTCCTGGCAATTTCCTCGGAGTCAAAAGTTTTTCCAAGATTTTTCAATTCATTAATGATACTGGAGAAGCGAGTAGACATGATGTCAAGCGATTCATTTTGTTCCATGGAGAACAGTTCGTATTTTCGCATGAGTAGTGCAATACGTTGCTTTTTGACAACAGTTGTCCCCTCATAAGCTAACTCAAGACCATCCCATATTTCCTTGGCAGTAGAACTAGATGAGAAACGATCAAATTCAGTAGGGGTCATGCCGTTTTGCAACAGACTAATAGCCTTTGAATTTTTCTCAGCTTTCTTATAATCTGCCTCAACATAGTCATCTTCTTTCTTTTCGATGGAAGTGCCAGTAGCCGTTCCAAGCATGATCTTATTAGGACCATTCTTAATGATTAGCCAACACTCCCAATCGTTACCCTTTATGAAATGGGTCATCATATTTTCCATAAACTGTAGTTCTTCCCATCGAATAAGGGACACTTCAGATGTTTGGAATCCATTAAAATAAAATTAAATGCAGCGGAAAATAAATAAAAATAAAAGGATAAATGGATCAGACTCCTTGCTATAAGGCAATCAAGAGCACGAGGCTCTGATACCAATTGTAGAGTCTATTGATCGAATACGAAAGAGGGGGGGTGAATTGAGTATTAAAAACTAGCCCCACTTTTTCGATTTATATGATATGTAATTAATTACTTGATCTTATGAATTAAAATCAACTAATTAATTAATCAAAGTAAGCGCAAATAACGAAATAACGAAAAGTAAAGAGATAAGAGAGAAGCACACGATTTTTGAAGTGGTTCAGTTTCACACGTTGAAACCTACGTCCACTATTACGATAATAATTTTTAGACCTTTCTACGGATTACAAAAATTACCAACCCATCCGTATAATCAAACACTATGATTAAACTCAAGGTGAGTGTATCGCTAAAACTCTATCACTATCTTACGCTAATAAGAAAGTAAATATAACTCACCACAGATTCCCGTTTTAAAGGAATTGTAAGCTGAAATATGTACTTTATCCAATAAGTATTTCCAATCAAAGCGATTGATAATAATTGGCACCAACTCTTTTAAAACACAAAACTCTAAAAATAATAAATATTTGCTCAAAGGTTTGCTTTAAAACGATTTTGGAAAATCAACACAAGTAAAATAAATAGCCGTGTGAATGTAGTGTATTCCGTGTATTTTACAATTTGTATGTGAAGGAGTATTTATAGTAGTAGAATCATGGTAGATCTAAAACCCTAGTATAATATTTAATAAAGATACTTATCTTATCATAAAATAATATTTGCTTTTCTTTTAGAAATATCTTTATCTCAAAATATTATTTGGTTTATCTTATAGAAATATATTTATCTTAATATCTCAAAATATTGTTGTAAAGATATAGTAGAATCCTATATTAGGTAAACTAAGGAAACAACCTAGGTTGGCCGAAATCCTCTAGCTCACGAAACCCTAGAAGGCACGTATCCCTAGGTGGCACAATACTTGGTTTTCACGAAACCCTAGATGGCTCAAACACTAGGTGGGCTAATTAGGTTAACAACAAATTGAGATAGAATATATTAGAAACCCTAGGTAGCATGACACCCCATAAGTTGTATTACTAACCAATAGAATCTCATAAATATATTCTCTAATAAAACTTTTGATAAATATAAAAATACTCTTTCACTTTTGAAAACATTTCAAAACATTTTATTTCCAAAATCATGCATCAATATTTTATCATCCAAAGTCATAGACTAAAGCTATAACTTTGAACATAAAATCTCTCGAATGGAATAGTTATCGAATGACGACCTATACTATCTAATCTTCACAAAGATCTTCAGTATACGGATCATCTCTTCATCTTGATCACAAAGACCCTCCATCTCGAGTCTTGTGTAGTTTTATGTAGATCTTGTTTGAAGCGATTTTCTTTAAAGTTATGCCTGGTTAGCTATAACTTCCATGTTCACTTCCAAAGTTATTCCTGAAGTTGTTATAACTTTGTCTCACAAACTTTATCAAAGTTATGCCTAACTTTGATCTTTCTTCTCATAATTGTTGCTAGCTATAATAAGACTAAAGCACACAATTACACGCATATGATATATCGAGTAAAACATATTATCACGTAAACACATGTCATTATCAAAACTATAAAATTGGTCCAACAGATATGAAGATGTTTTTGGGAGGCGAACACAATGCGTTGATTGACCCGGCCTTCAAATGTTGTATCCTTGCGAGGTGGTATCATTTCATGTAGTGTACTTGCTTTTATATTTTTGACCTCATCTCCGTGCGGCTTTAGCCGGAGGATGATGCTTGTTCTCTTTCCACCTCTTTCGTGTAAGTTTAGCCCAATATGAGGTAGTCGCTTCCGTTTGGGATTCGCCGGAGGATCGAGTCTTGGATGCGAGGGTTTATCGCATGTCGAATTGGAAGGGTTTATACCGAGAATCTGCCCAGGTTTAGACTAGGACTTCCATATTGTTATCGTCCTACCAGGAGGATTAGAGTCTTGAGTATACGACACGTTTATCGAATACGGTTCAGGGAAAAAATGATCGCGTGGACTAGTCCGTCTTGTCTTGTCTTGCAAAGTACAGATGCTAGTGCGTGTCATTCAACGTGAGAGTATGTTTGATAATATGTTGGCTTGAAAACTTGGAATACTGTATGCTTATGATTGGCTTGGCTGTTTAGTCCCTAACCTTCTCAAGAATATGGTTGCTAATGGTGAGATGCAAGCCATTGGTGATCTATATGCTTGCCAAGGGGAGTCTTCCCCAAGTCATTGTTACATGATTATCATACGATTGATGATTCATATTCTTATATATTTTTATTATGTAATGTTGATAAGTGAATATTTGTATGATTTTAACCCCCAATTTAGCTCGGTTTTGTATGTCATTTGTGCTTTGTTAAGCCACTTTATGAGCTAATATCGTCTTCTAGGCGAATTCCTATGTTCTAACCTGTTTTGTAGGGAAAGTGACGTTTCTACGCCCTTTTTCTATATTCCCGAGCATTTGCCTAGAACCCGACGATTTGAAGAAGCAAGCTTGACCAAGTGAAAGGCATTTCAAGAAGGTTCACTGATTCAAAAGAAAAAAGAAGCAAAGACGATTTCGCAGTTGTCAGAAGATCGATCAGTTAGGCGAAGAAATCATCATTTTACATCAAACCCTATCATCAAACCCCTTCCCCACGAAACCCTAATGCTATATAAAGGATGCTCCAGCCACTCTTCTAAACACATCTCTCACATCATCTCACATCTCTTCACACAATTCTCTTCTTACATTTCTCTTTAGTTTAGAAATTTTAGTTTAGATCATTTTCTTCTTCTTTTCCATCTTTAGTTCTTAGTTTATTTATGTCCTTTCTATATCAATATCTTAGCTTAGATCAATAGGAATTTCAATCTTTGTAATCTACTTCGTTGGGTTTAAGTGTTGTAATTCAAGGAACGATTATTCTATGCAAGGGATTTCTATTATTGTTATCGCTTTCGTTGTTGATCGTCACCTAGGTATTTCTATTTTATCCTTTTTTTAATGTCTTTATGTTTTCCATTTGATTGTTATTTTCTATCCATGTTATCTTAGATTCATTTTAGTACCGTTATAATCGCCATTTCATTTCCTATATTGTATATTTAGCGTCGTTATTATCACCACATAGAGAGTCTTAAAATATTGTCAAAACCAACGAAACATGTCTATCCTAGTTTTCATTATCACCATCAGCTTAGATATAAACATTATCATGAGTGAGTAGTCACCCTTCTAGGGTGTAGGGTAGCCATGTTAGATTGATGAAAAGATGTTAATTGGATAAAAGAAATTGTGCTTTTAAAACATTGTGTCTATGCATGTTTGGACTATAACGATAGTTGACGATTCCTGATCAAAATCATTGACTAGAATGGAATTCTTTTCCAAGGTAGAGATACTTGAATTGAATAGACAAAGCATGACATAGTGGATTAAGACCTAGTAAATTGCTTAAAAGCCTGCTAGACCATCTGATCTATGATTGTAATGAACACATCATTCTTACGAACTCACAATGAATTATTTGCATGTCCTAAATCCAATTTCATCAATATGTCAATCTACATGTGTAAACCTACTTCCCTAGATGCTTTTCATTATTATTAATTCATCATTTGCTTTATTGCTTCCATCTTCATTTGCTTTTATTTTGTTTTCATTTATGCTTTTTGTTAGTTTAGATATTATAATCCCAAAACCCAGATATTCGTTAGATAAGACCAAATTGCGAGACATTTCACATTCTATAGGAAACACCATCTCCCTGAGGATCGACCCCTACTTCCCTAATTACATTAAGTTGTTATTAGCCTAGTCTGGGTAATTTATCTTTGTATCGGGCTCGCGACAAGCACGATCAAATTTTGGCGCCGTTGCCGGGGAGCACGGTTTAGTTTTCCTTTTTCTTGTGATTTTTATCGCAATTAGTTTTATCTAGTATTTAGGAACCCAAATTCCTTTAGACCTCTCTTGATTTTTCATCTTAGCTTTTCAATCTTATGCCCAGATCTTCTAGACTAGGGACCCCTATCTTTTTAGACCCCGATCTAGAAAGGACTCTGCGTAGGAGAAAAAAGCTATTCAACGAAATCTCAAAAGCTTCTGATACTTCAAGTTTAGATCGTATTCGTGGGAAATACTCGGATATTCTATCTAATCTCGAAGGAGAAGAAGATCCATTCTCATCTGCATTCTCAAAAACCAATCAACTTTCAACCAACACTCCATCTTCATCTTCACAAAAGGAAATGGTTCGACTTTCAGACCATTCCAAGCCAACTGCAGATACACTTCCAAGGGGTATCGCTACACTCCAAATCACTGCCCAAAACTTCGAAATCAAACCTGCCTTCATCAATTTAATAGAAAGAAGTCAATTTGGTGGCAATGCCACATAAGATCCCAACCTTCATATTCAAAACTTCTGTGACTATTGCTCCACAATTAGACAAACTGGAGTATCCCAAGAGCAGATTAGGGAAATGCTCTTTCCCTTCTCTTTAACAGGAAAGGCAAAACTTTGGATCAATAGCCTTGACCGAGTTGCCTTAGGAATAGCCGACTTGGATGGTCTAGCTCTTGCTTTCTATCAAACGTACTTCCCACCAGAACGAACCGCACTCTTACGAAGTTAAATCACTAGATTTCGTCAGAGAGGCGATGAAACTCTTAATGAGGCATGGGAAAGGTACAAAGAATTACAAAGAGAATGCCCTCATCATGGCCTTGATTCATGGTTCTTAGCTATCACCTTCTACAACGGTTGTTGTGGCGAATCGCGTCGTGTCCTCGACTCCGCTAACAATGGTCGTTTCAATCAGATCGATGTAGAAATAGCTAGTACAACTATCGAGTCAATGACAATCCACGAATCTCAGTATAGCAACTCACGTGCTATGCCACTCAAAACCAAGCAGGACGATTCAAGTTAAGAAGCACTCCTAGAAGCCCAATTAGCCCTTCTGCAGCAACAAGTAGGAAGCTCTTCCCAATCCAAGGAACATGTTAACATCACTAACCACATAGCGGTATGTGAGACATGTGGGGTTGGAGGACACAGTTTTCAAGAATGTAGAAGTTCGCTAGAGCAAGTCCACGCCTATCAATCGTATAGGAAGGGCAATGCTTTCTCAAACTTCTATAACGAGAACACAAAGAACCATCCTTTTTTGTTCTACAAAAGCACTAACATTTAGAATCCCCACCATCAGACTCAACAACCATTCATACCACATCAACAGAAGCCTTACAATCCACCTGGTTTCCAAAACCAAAGACCTCCATTTTAACCTAACTTCAATCAACCTTACCAAAACCAACCTCAACACCAACCACCCCAAAATCAAGGCCAACCCAATGATTCAAGCTTTAGCAAAATTGAATCCATGCTTCTCCAAGTTGTTCAAAAACAAGATTCAATGTTTGCTCAACTTTAAAAGAGTGATCAAGCTCAAAGTGCTGCCATCAAGATGCTTGAAACTCAAATGGCCCAATTGGCTGCCTCTAATGCCCAAAGAAAACAAGGCCAACTCCCACCTCATGGTGAGTGATGTCAGTCGTTATACACCAAAAATAAAACCTAAGTCTACTAACTAAGAAGATAGCGGAAGTAGGGTCGATCTCTACAGGGAGGAAACTAATTAACTGAAATCTAAATCTGCAAGAAACAATCTGGGGGTTTTGAAAATTGGTTTTGACTAAACTAAATAAGATTAAAGGAAAGAGAAATAAAGGAAGAAATAAATATGGAATAAATCAGATAAAGAGGGAATATGCCAGGATTCGGTCTACTGCAGTATCGGCATTTATGGGTCAACTAAGTCAGTCAATCTATCAATGAGAAGGGCAATGGTTTTCTCCTCTCGGTCTCAAACCACCATAGGGATTTTCCTAATTAACTCTCGTCCTCTTAGGAGTCACCTATCAATTCTAAGCAAGCCTTCCCTTCCAATCTCTCGATCCAGGTCGGGGTTAACTACCTAGCCTAGTCTCCTGCGTGCACTCATTCGACTAAACCTCAATTAAATTGCTTAAACTGATTCTCATATTCAAGACTAACTAAAATAATCTATCCTAACATGCCTCTACTACAGTTTCCCTCATCCCAACATACAAGAGAATTAGCTACTCATGATATTAACTATGCTAACAAAGACGATTGAACATATGACGATAGACATAATAAAATCGTAATTAATAAGCATAAATAATAACAACACAGCAATTAAGTAGAGTAAGTAGTAATTAAGATTAAGATAAAGGTAAGAGTAAAAGAGAGAAAGTCGTTTACAATCTTAGCAATCCGGCGTAAAGAACAATCCACGTCGAATAAACCCGAATGAAAACCAAAGATTAAAAGTTCAGAAACTAATGAAAGATTAATGTCTGCTAATTACTGCTGATAAGTTCTGAATAATCAAAACTGAATAATTCTAATGACGTAAATAAGAGTCATATATAGTGTCTAACACGACTCTAACCCTAATTAAGCTATGGACTTGCAGCCCGTGATAGGATCCACTCGATCGAGGGAAATAACCCTTCGATCGAGGCTTTTATTCATGGAAATCATTCGATCGAGCACTTGATCTACTCGATCGACCAACTGGTAAACGGCTCCTACTCGATCGAGCAAAGGATGTAGCTCGATCGAGTTCTTCTGGCTTCAAGTTAACTCGATCGACCAAATGCATAGTCGATCAAGGTCTTCTGGCATAGTACATAGTAAGAGACATGACTTTGGTCTTGATTATGAACGGTTTCACGCTTCCCCATGTAAGAGCTACTGTTCCGTTCCTTCTATTCTCCTAAATGCATGCAAAGTGGACTGTTTTGGCTCGGTTTCCGCTACTATGCAGCTTGTACCTACAAAATGGTAATGAAAGTACAAAGTAGCCAAATAGGGGCATATGGTGACATAATATCACCTAAATGACATATAAATGCGTGCATAAATGGACTCGAAAGTCTATATAAAATGTACGCATCAAACTTCCCCAAACTAAACCTTTGCTTGTCCTCAAGCAAACTAAATGCAGCTATATGGAACAAAATAAACCTAGGGGAATGGAGTAAGTCTCAGAGCTAACTACAAGTCAATACTAAACAGTTTAATGCACTCATTCAATCGCTACAAAGCTTAATACGAAAGTGAACGAATTCATACAATCTTGGAAATAAATTAGACTTTCGACCTTGCAAGACTCAACCAAATTCGGACTCTCACGGGTCACTCTTCTCTCAACAAGCAAATGGTAAGTAAATATGTATAAGAAAGAGAGAAGAAAAATAGTCACTCACCTAGACTACGACCGACACAACATGCATTGCTAACTAACATGAAAGATGATTCAAGCATCGTACACACGCATACCACCGTTCAAGGACAATCACGTGACGAACATTTGCAAAAATATGGATATGTGAGGCTAATTGGTAAGAAGGGCAAAACAATTAATGGAAATGTGAGGGTAAATAGCCAAGCTAGTTCCTAACAAGACCGTAATAGAACTCGTACCATCCTTCCAACTATCAAAAATTAAGCTCGATGCCTTAACATATATAGGCATATACGACACAAATCCTATAAAACACCTCGACAAAATAATGATAAGCACAGGAGGTGTAAACAACAAAACTTCAGCCAATTATTTTTTTCAATATATATTTTTTCATTTTTTCTTTTCTTTTCTTTTCTTTTTCTTTTTTCTTCTTGGCTGACTGAGGAAAACCACTCGATCGAGCAGAATGAGTCACTCGATCGAGGCAACAACTAACAAAATCTTCTCGATCGAATTGAAAACTACTCGATCGAGGCACTAACAACACTTCTCTTCTTTTTCTCACAAAAAACCCACTCCAATCAATAAAACGAGCCAAAAACTGACACAACGGTAGAATATACCTCGACTACTAAACTAGCTCGGCAAAGGTAGGCTCAGTTTAGGATGTAGTTAAGGGCAACAGGCAGATATGGCTTTATGTGGAGTTAATGGGGTAAAATGAGGAAAAGGGAGATGCAAATATTCTCAAAACATGTAATACCGATCACAAACCCAATGCGTGCAGGCAATAAGAAATCAAAATTCATATACAAGCAAATGACACGAGGTGTGGGGAGTAACTACTCTCATTCCTAGATGAACTGGTCATAGATGTCACCAGTTATAGGCTCTAAAATCTCAGAATATATAAGTAGTTTGCCAAAATGTTGAGTCAAGTCTAATAATCAAATTTAAATTCCAAGACAAAATTCAATAGTTCACTACTTCGATTTTACTAAATAAGTCAAGAAAGGTGCAAAGAATAGCATAAAATAGACTTGTAGTGCGATTTCATCATGAACTAGGCTCCAATCCGACTCAACTATATGCAAAAATAAACGTGATATTTTTGATTTTTTCAAATTTTTTCTAATTAACATGAAATGTAAACGTTAATGCAATACAAATGCAAATGCAGACGCAAAAGGATGTAAAACACTTCCCCAAACCAAAACAGAAAATGTCCTCATTGGCTATAGCATAAAAGCATATAAGAGAAAGGGAAAAAAACAACCTAATTCATGTTCCTAAGGAATGAAATATACAAAGAATGGAAAAACAAGGAACAGAAAAACTCAAAAAACAAAGCTTCCCTGAACCAGCAGCAAACTAGGGGTCGATCGAGTGAAAATTTGACTCGATCGAGAACTTTTTAAGTCAGGGTTGCTCGATCGAGTAGTCCGTTTTACTCGATCGAGTACTCGCTTGATAGCACAGCCTCGACTTTGGGCAATTGTTCTCCGCTTCATTTTCCTGCAAAACGATGCCAACCGATACCCAAGAATACCAAAAGAAAGTCCAGCAAGAAAATAAATTGTCTATCTAAACTACGGATTATCACGTGATAGTCTAATTGTCTAATGAAAACGCGATAAATTGTTTTTACAAATTGCACGGGGTTGCAAACCCGGCTACCAACCAAATAGTGTCATGAGAAGGCCACCGTTTGGCCTTTGACTTGCGGAATTACCCTCAGCTGCGGTAATTTCCGTCTTCTTCCTCCACACGTACGTTGGTTTCTTGGAGTCTAGCTCCACTTCGGAATCACTTGAATACATGCGAGCTCTTTTGTCCTTATTGGACTTCTTCTTCTGGACGTCGTCACGCGAACCTGGCTTTCCCTTTTCCAGCTCCAATGCTGCCGCTCTATGATCTGTAAGGCAACATACAACAGCATGTTCCTCCAATTCGCTCCCAAGCTGGGGCGGAGGTGTTACGGTAGCAATGGGGCTATCACAGATAGGAGCTATAGGTTCGATAGGAACCGAAGCTTTGTCATGCGTGAATAAATCAGGTGTGATATCAGATAAGGGAAGTGCGTAGCATGGTGACACAAGCATAGGACCCTTATTAACATGAGACTGCGTGAATACTAAATTCTCCCCACCTATTTGAAAAGTCAGAGTCTGTAACCCAACATCAATAACCGCTTGCGCAGTATGCAAGAACGGTCTTCCCAAAATGATGGGCGTGTGAGAATCCT
>JAIUZE010041556.1:0-11283 GCA_022085475.1 Heliosperma pusillum | reverse complement strand
TTTGAACAAAAAGTGGTCTAAGAAGGGAACATGATACCTCAATGATGATTTTGTCTCAACCATGTCTACCCCTTCCTAGTGGCTTGCACCTTGTGACCTCCTAGTTAGAAACTTGGGAAGTAAGGTTTGACCGAAGGATCGTGAACCATCTTGTGAGACCAAATAGACCGTAGGCTAGACCTAGACTTTGACATAGCTACTTACGTGTGAGATTTAGAGCTTCTTTCAGGCCGGTGCATTCATACCTGAACTCCATAGGTTGTGAGTAGGCTCTTTGCGTGGCATGTCACATCACCACACACAAGTGTGTTGTCTTTTCCTTAGGTCAGGAGATGTATATTTTTGTGCGCAAAAATTGAAACATTTTTGTTGCATTTAATTTTTGAGCCTCACATTGCCAAATAAACCTAATTTTCGACCCTTTAGATTAGGACCGACTTTTGCATCTCCTTTGAGCCTTAGCCTTTCATTTGGCATAACTACAAAATCAACTACATCCTATAAACAACCTTCCTTGATCCAGAAAGTTGTCGCCTTGTTTTTGGTTTTTTGAAAAGGAATTAGAGTTCTAATTGAATTGGTGAACTAAAGCTAAGTTCACTTGAGTTGAGATATTTGGTTTATCTTTGGTTTTGAATATGAATAAAGAGGTTTTATAAAAGCGAAAAGAAAGACAAAATAGAAAAGAAAGAAAATTACAAAAACAACAAAAATCACTTTGTATATATATTTATTCAATGTTTTGTATGAGAAAAAGTCGAGCAACACTCCTTATCCATCATTAAGTGAGTAAAAAAAGACGTAGCATAATAAATGGGGATTTGATGTTTTTCCAAGTGAGTCGGACTTCAAGTTTGATATTTTCATTTGTCGTAATAAATTGTGAAAAATGGAATTTTTGACAATTCTTGAATTGTAACTCCACATCATCCATAATGGTGCTTGCGTCAATCCCGTTTCGTCCCATTACCTAGCCTCATTACATCCCTTGTTTCATTTTATGTGCATTTCCATTTTTACATCTTATATGTGATCATGTAGAAGAGGATTCCACATTACAATGTGGGCATGCCTCACAAGTCGAGTAGTTGAGTGATTTTGGTTACTTTTTGTCACAAAATCGCCCGTTCTTAATATGAGTGACGAGTGAAAACCGTGAGGAAGTCGGTAGTCTAAGTCCTTTTAGTCATGGGTCACTTTTGGTCAAATCTTGAGTTGAGTCTTGTTGATCCTATGCGGTTAGCTTTTCTTCCCACTTTCTCGCCTTTGAATTCGTTTCATTGGCATTTGGTGGTCACGTTTGGGTTGCTTGAGCCATAATTAGGGGGTTGACACCTCGTTAATATTTTGAGATGGTATCTCCCGGCCTAGACCTTTGGTTTTTAAAACAAAACCCAACCGCTTAGATGAGGAAAGCGGTCGTTCTTTTGGTTGATGCATCTTATATATTAATTACGTGCTTAATTTTGGATGTATCTAAATTTTCCGCAAGCCCCCACTAGCTTAGCCTTGGAAAGAAGTACATACTTCATTGTATTTCGTTGTGAGTTGAAGGGACGGAGAAGGCCCGTTAATTGCCTCTCATAGAATTTTGGTAGTTTAGTGTAGTCTAATTGAACAAGGGTCTTATTTTTGCTCACTTACTTACTCGGGGACGAGTAATGTTTAAGTGTGGGGAGGTTTTATACACAATTATTCTGGACCAATTCCCCTCTTTATCCTCTTATATTTTGACCTTATTGAATGTGGTTTTAGCGTTGGTTTTAGCGTATTTTGTCACCTATTTCGTGTACTCTCATATTATATATTTCCGTCTCATTTTATAGGAAACATGCTAAGACAAGGATGATAAGGGATGAGAAGCAAGAACTATCACCAAGCATTTAAATAAAGGAAAAAGAACAACGGAAGAAAGAAGAGAGGTCATCCTCTGTCGGTCGGCCGTCAGTCGGTCGGCCGGCACGGAGACACGGCCACGAGAACAATGGAAGAAAACAAGCGCTAATACCTGTAGTTCCTTGCCGGTAGTCCAACCGGCAGCCGGTCGACCGGTAAGGACTTATGGCTTAATGAATTTGAAGTTTTTTTTTGCCAATTGAGATTTGTCTCGTTGCCGGTAGGCAAGCCGGCCGCGGGCCCATTGACAGCCACTAAAAGGCTCCGGATTCTACCACTTGCTTTCTTCCTGATTTCATTTTGAGATCTAATTGAGGGGATACTATAAATACCCCTTTGTAAACCCATTTTGGACACACTACCCTAGATACAAAAACCCTAGATTGAGCTTTCAATATTCCTAATCATTACTCTAATCCTTCGATAGTTAGCACTAATTACTCTACTTTCCTACTTAGGTATGTTTAGGTCTAGTCTTTCCCTTAGTTATTGTTAAAGTTTTGGGTTGTAATTTGAGATTATAGAAGACTTTCCTTCTACTTATTCATAAAAGATTGCAACTTTGATTGAAGTTTGGTACAAATTTTCTCCTAATTACTTCTATTAGTTATTTATTTGCATTTCTTAATCATTCTACTAGTCATCTTCTTGAATATGTTTTCCTTTGTTTTTAGGGTAAATTAATTATTACTACTTTATATGTGCCAGTTTTCAAAAATTACTACCTTAAAAAAACCATTTTCAAAACTTACTACCTTAATAAGCACTATAGTTTATATTTTTCTACCAATTGCATTTTTCGGCCACTTATCATGTTAAGTGACCATATTAACCTTTAGTTATATTCCTACCATTCAAAAATCCCTATTATTTCTTATTCCTCTCTCCTCTAAACATTATTATCCCCAAATTTGTTCCTCTTAAATAATCTCTATCTTCTTTTCCATTGTCCATTACTGGATTCCGCCTTTAAGCTACTAACAAGGTATGTCGCCTCTAATATTTTCCATCTTAATTGTATTTTGCATATTACTCACCTAATTTGTTACGTTTTCAATTTTCTCTTAATAACCCTAATTTGTACACTGTCAATTTCTGGAAATTAAAACCCTTATTTGTTTGATGTTTTTGAATATGCTTGTTGTTGTTGTTATGCCACCCTTATTTGTACGTAATCCTTTAGTGTTTGTCATTGTTGTTGTAGATGATTGTTTGTTGATGTCATTGTTGATGTAGATGCTTATTGTTGTTGTAGATGTTTATTTGATGTCATTTGTAGTTGATCTTTGTTGTGTGCTATTGTCATTGTTGGTGTGTTTGCTACTGTTGTTTGTGACCCTTATTATGATAAGGTATGTTTGTTTATATTTTCTGATTGTTTTATATGTATCTTTAGGATGGACCACATCCCATTTGATATCAATATCAAGTTACTTTTATGGGGGACATTTTGTATATAAAAGTGAGAAGACTACATATGAGAATGGTAATTTACATTTGGAGTGTGGGGGTGTGGAGCAATCAGCTTAGTGTTAAGTTCTTTAGAAATTTAGCAGATAAGTATTTTTGAAGGGGACTATGAACTTTGGTATAGCAAACCTGGTAAGAACTTAAATAATGGTAGAGCCTTGTTAGTATCTGAGGTAGATGTAATCTCATTAATGCAAATAAGGAGTTCAGTTGATACAGTAACTCTATATGCCATCATTTTGGATAGAACAACTACTTCCTCTTCAATTTTGACAAATAAAATTTCAGCAAGAACAAATATCCCTAATGTGGGCCTAAACCAGCTTGCCCTATTAAACACTGGCCCATCTTCTTATATTGGTCCTGTTGAAAAAAAGCCCAACTGGAGAACCCACCCAAACCTTAATGCCAAGATGTACCAACAATATGGTTTGGAAATGCCACCATTTACTCCATTTAAGAGTCCCATTTTCACAATACCTACAGAAAATTCTACATAGTGGGGCATCTGATTTAATATCAAGGAGAAGTCTTAAACATCACAGCCCTCAATCCTCTATCAGCCACTCTCTCCCACAAACCAAGTCCTCTATTCCTCAAATATCAATTCCAAAAATCACTTCCAATCTTTCAAAAAATCCTACATCAAAAAATATTGAACCCTTTATTCCTAATGCATCAATAACCAGGCCTGTGGAACTACCTTTGAGGTCTTCAAAAAGATGCTTGGAACTTGATGAAACATGGAATCTAGATAAAGACTTTGGAGATGAGGCAGAGGGCAAAGGAAAATCACTTATGTTTGTTGAAGATGTTGTAAGGGACAGAAGAGGAACAACAGTTCAGTCAAAAGAGACAAAGGTTGTAGAGGGTAAGGTTTCAAAACAGAAAAAAATACAAGTGAGGTCTATAACTAAGAGAAAGAGAATTAAGGAAGTTAGAGAGGTGGTTGATGAAGAGTTCACTAATTCGGAATTAAGTGACAGTTATGCAATAAGGGATCCTAATTGGGTCACTGATGACTTTGATAATGGAAATGTTGTTGCGGAAGTATTCTATGAAGACAATGAGGAGCCAATAATTGATAGAGTTCAAAAGAGCTTAGGTTTTGAAGTAAAACCTGGCAATGGGCCATATTTTTGGGGGAGTGGATGATTTAGAGATAAGGGCAATAGAAGAAATAGATGAAGAGTCAGATGAACTGAGAAGTTTGCAAGGATCAGATACTGAATTTGATCCTTATTCATCTTTCAACAGGGACAATGACTTTAATGGAAATATTGTATTAAAGGTTGGGTTGAAGTTTGAGAGTAACACTGACTTTAGGAAAGCATTGGTGCATCATAGTGTCCGAAATGGTTATGACGTTTAATACAGTCACAATGGCAGTAAAAGAGTAACTACCTTATGCAAGGATAAATGCAATTGTGAGTGGAACAGTAAGATATCTAACTTTGGTGCTTGTACTTGTGAGGCAGTGAATAAGTGTAGGTTTAAGGTCCATGCCACAAATATGACAGGGCATGAGACATTTCAGATCAAGTCATTGTACCTTAAGCATACTTGTAAGATGTCCCAACCCAATAGGAAAGTGGGTTCTGAGTATTTGGCAGAAAGGTACATAGAATTTTTTAGGACTTACATTGATTGGAAGATAAACTCATTTCAAACTCATGTGTTCAAGGAAATAGGTCTTCATGTGAGCTACATGAAATGTTGGTTAGCAAGGACTAGAGCAAATTTGATTTATGGAAATGGAAGGGATCAATATGCTAGAGTATGGGACTATGCTGCTGTTCTAAGGAAATATAATCCAGGATCTACCTTATTTGTTGTCTGTGATGGAATTGATAGGCCCCCACCCTTTTTAAAAACAATATATATATATATATATATATATATGTCTCAAAGCTTGTAAGGATGGTCGGGTTTATTAAAGGGTGTAGGCCTTTCCTAGGAGTAGATGTGTGCCACTTGAAAGGGGCATACCCTATTATGTATTTGGTTCCAGTGGGGATGGATGGAAATAATAATATCTATCCAGTGGCTTGCGCAGTCGTGGAGGTGGAGAACAACGAAACTTTGACATGGTTTCTTGAGCTTTTGTGTAGTGATGTAACACCCGCAAATGTACCCTATTTTTATAGTAAAAATATTTTACGGATACTTTTCAGCGAAATTTAGTTTTAGTTTAGAATTAAATTTTTCCGAGTCGAATTTAGAATTTCCGAGTTCGTATTTGGATTTTTCGCGAGATTTCAAGTAAATCCTGTCTTAAGCCGTCTTTGACATTTTCTTGACTTTTCCACTTACACATCTCATACTCCCTTTAACCTATTTCAGTCTCACACAACTCAAACTTTCTTCCTCACTAAGAAATCAACCAAAACCTTGCCTCCATTTTGATCCAAGCTTAGAATCGTCATAACTCGTTCAATTCTCGCTCAAATTCTCGTAAGTTCGTCTTATTCTTCCCCTCTTATCTTCCTCTATCCGTATTGATAATAAAATTACCGTCTTTCTCGCTTTTCAAACTTTCCGTCTTTCTCAAAGTGAAGAATATTCATCTTTTATTAATTATTTGTAGGTAGTGACCTTCAAGATCTCGACAAAGACTATTTCTTAATCGAAGAGGACCTTGACGCGGAGTGAAGACGCATAAAGGTAACGGTGAAGGATTACTCGATATCCTTTACGTGTTTTACATGATTTCTATGTTAGAATTTGTATTTAGAATACGATTAGAAAGCTTAGGAATTGTGTTATTGATAATGATTGTTTTTAGTTGATGATTGTTGATGATGAATATTGATTGTTGATAGTTAATGGAAGAAGATTATGAGAATTGAAAATGATAGAAACATGTTAAGTGGCTCTCGGGTGAACTGGGGTTCCCAGCCGGGTGACACGCCGCCGGTCTGCCCACCAGTTGGGAACACATTAGTAGGAAAATTTGGTTTTTGTGTGTAGTGATGCTCCCGGCCTGGTGCCCGGCCGCCGGCCCCCAGACCGGCCTAGAACACGCTGCCCTTTTTTTGTGATTTTTGTATTATGCTTGAGGCACAAGCCGGGGTACCGGCCGCCGGTCCTCTGACCGGCCGGGAACACAGCTGTGTATATTTCCTTATAATTTCTCAACTCGTAATTTATAATAGTTCGCATGATTCGTTTTTCATATAATTTTACGTAGTGACTTATAATATTAATGTTTTGAATATATTATATTTCATTCGCTTGTATCACATGTTTTGCGACGGTTTTTGGTATGTCCCACTTTGAGTCGGTTTTTACAAATGTTACGGTTTGAGCACTATTTTTTTGTTATGTGCTTTGTACTCTCATTCCCTTGGCTACCTCCACGTTCGTAAAGCTGGAATGTCGGAACGGGGAGGTAACCTAATGCTTAACTGCATGTGTTAGTGGGCATACGACGACGTTGTTGGGAGGCGAACGCATTACGTTGATCGACCCGGCCGTCAAATGTTGTGTACTTGCGAGGTGGTGTTATTTGCATGTAGCGTACCGCTTGTTATGAGGCTTGAGCTCTTTTCCGCATCTTTCGTGAATTATCGACCGAATTTGGGGTACTCGGCGTTTATGATTGACCGAGTCTTGGATGCGAAACGTCATCGCTTGTCGAATCGGAACACGTTTATTCCGAGAGTCTGGCCAGGTTTAGACTAGGAATAGTATTATTATCGTCGTCCTACCAGGAGGAAATTAGTCCACATATACGAAATGTCATCGTGTATGCGTTCAGGCAAATGCTTATCTCGTGGATGCCTTTTAATCATACTTGCCATGTACACGGTGCTAGTGCGTTTCATTTACCGTGAGAAAGGTCGTCAATGTATTGTTATGTATGGATGGATGATTACATGATTGATTATTCATGATCATACCATGACTTGGCATGGTTTGTTTGTCTATTCTCAATCTTATCAAACTTATACCGCTAACGGTGAGATGTAAGCCCTAGTGAGTGTATTCGGTTGCCTAAGAGCGTCTGCCCCGAGTCTTTGTATAACATGACGGATTCGGATTTGTATTCCATATGCTCTTATCATTATATATTGATTTGCCTATCTATCCTTATCGTATTTCACATGTATATCTATATATGCATGCTTCTACTTTTGTATTTCCTTTTATGTACGTTTAATGTGATATGGTTGGGAGAATCCGGAGTTACTCCCCACTGACTGTGGCGTTCATGTTTTTCATGGATGAACAGGTTGCTTGATTGGATGGCTTTTTGCTTGATATTTTGGGTTCGGGTGTGAGCTAGCGGGCGTTGTCCCTGAAAGTTTCACCTCTAGACGATTTTAGCTAGTTTGCTAAACACTTTGACATTATAATATTTTGAGAGACTACGTCTCTTTGTTGTATTTCATACTTTAGTTTGTAATATTTGACACTCGTCGTATACTTCTTCTTGCATGTATAAAAGCTTTTAAAAGCTTCATATTTCCGCTATATAAATTACATGCTTGTATGTTTTATATTTCCGCATTCGCGAGGGTTGTCACAGTTGGTATCAGAGCCTTTTTATCGCTCCCGACGCACACACGTGAACCCTAACTTAAACTACTTGACCTTGAAATAATAAATGAGAGTTGGGTAGAAGTTAAGGACTTTACTTGGTAGTCTATTTGTTTATGCTAATTGATAGGAATAACTTAATTTGTTTTTGTTTCATATGAAGATGGTTAGACCACGACTAGTTGAGAACGTTATGTTGGAAGCTCTCACTCAAGTGCTGAAAAATCAGCAAGATGCGGCTTTAGCTCAAGCCAACCAGGTTCCCCCTCGAAGGGAAGATAACCATCAGGGTGGCTACGCTTGGGTAGCTGGACAAATAGCTAGGAGTAAAATTGTACCATATGGTGGAGAACCGGACCCTACGGAGCTATCCGATTGGTTCCCTGAGATGGAGAAGCAGTTTGATCTATACCATGTCCGCCAAGAGGACAAGGTGAGGATAGTAAAGCACTTCCTTGTGAGGGAAGCTGATAATTGGTGGGCTATCACTAGTGCCACCGCTACTCTCGAAGATGGCTTCAACTGGGCTTGTTTCAAACCTCTTGTGGAAGGTAGATTCTATCCTAAAGAGCTTAAGCAACAAAGGCTCAAGGAGTTCATTGACTTTAAGCAAGGCAACTTGTCAGCTCAGGACTTCACTACGGAGTTCAATAAGCTTGCTTATTTTGCTCCAAGACTTATCCGAGATGATGAGGACCGAGCGTTCTATTACCGAAACAAGTTGAGTGCCGTTCTGCAAAGTAAAGTGAGGAGGAATACTACCTCCTTTGGAGATCTTTATGATGATGCCTTGTGGGCCGAGAATTCTATGAAGGCTATTAGAGATGAAGCTTTGATGAATAATCCCTCTTAATCTTTCGCTCCTAGGCCGAATGTTTATGGGAAGAGACCGTTTACTCCATCTTCCTCTAATTCCTATGCTAACAAGAGGAGATTTAATCCTCCTTCCAATGCAAATGCAAGAGCTCCTGCTCCTTTCATTCCTAGAGCTACTTCTAATGTGGCTCATAGGCCATATGCTCCTCAAGCTCAAGCTCAAGGTCGTCAATGTAACCGATTTAGACAACCATACCATCCCGGTGTGTCTTGTTCCAGCCGACCTTATGTGTGTTTCTTTTGTCAAAAGGGTGGTCACCGTTATGATGATTGCCCCGATCAAAAGTTGCCCCCTCCTCCTCCTGCTAAACCTAAGGGTTCTATCTTTGTCATGAGCCGTGCCGAAGCCGATGCTCATCCAGAGATCATTACGGGTATGTTCTCAATCTTAGAGCAACCGTGTCTTATTCTATTTGATACCGGTGCTTCTATGTCTTTTGTGTCATCGACTTATGCTAATAAATTATCTATCGAGCCTGCATCTAGTGAGGATACTCCCATATCCTTACCATCCGGAGAAATTATCTCTTTTTCTACTCTTTATCCAAATGTTCCAATCTCTATTGCAGGTTCTATCTTTCCCGCTAATCTCCTTAAGTTCCCTCTAGGAGAGTTCGATATAATCCTAGGTATTGATTGGTTAGCATTGTACCATGCTAGGTTCGAGTGTCGTGATCAAAAGATTTATTTAAAGAGTCCTTTAGGAGTTATAATAACCTATAAGGGATCTCATCCCCGAAAAGGTGTGTCTTTGATTTCCGCTATGAAGTTGGTAAGTATGGTAAGAAAAGGTCACCAAGCATACTTGTGTATTGTGACTTCTTCATCTACCTCTTTGCCAAGTATTGAAGATGTGCCTATTGTTCGTGAATTTGTTGATGTATTCCCTGAAGATTTGCCCGGGATTCCTCCCGAGCGTGATGTTGAGTTCTCTATTGATCTTGTACCTGGTTCTGGACCCATAGCCAAAGCTCCTTATCGTATGGCTCCGTCCGAATTGAAAGAATTAAGGAAGCAGCTAGATGATATGATTGAAAAGGGTTTTATTCGACCAAGTGCCTCGCCTTGGGGTGCTCCCGTTCTTTTTGTAAAGAAGAAAGATGGTTCTATGAGGCTTTGTATTGATTATCGTGAATTGAATCGGATTACAATCAAGAATAGGTATCCTTTACCAAGAATTGAGGATTTGTTTGATCAATTAAAGGGTGCTTCTACTTTTTCCAAGATTGATTTGAGATACGGTTATCACCAAATTCCCGTTCAAGATGTTGATATTCCAAAGACCGCATTTAGTACGAGGTATGGTCATTATGAGTTCAAAATAATGCCATTTGGATTGACGAATGCTCCCGCTATTTTTATGGATCAAATGAACCGCACATTTAGTGAGTATCTTGACAAGTGTGTGGTGGTATTCATTGATGATATTCTTATTTTCTCCAAGTCCGAAGAAGAGCATGCTATTCATCTAAGGACTATTTTGGGTGTTCTTCGTCGTCAAAAGTGGTATGCTAAGTTCTCCAAGTGTGAATTTGGGTTACCTAAAGTGTCCTTTCTTGGGCATGTGATTTCTAAAGAAGGTGTTATGGTGGATCCTTCTAAGATTGAAGTTGTGGTGGATTGGAAGAGTCCGACCGATATTAGAGAAATTCGAAGTTTTCTTGGTTTAGCTGGTTATTACCATAGATTTGTCAAGGATTTCTCTAAGCTTGGTTGACCGATGACCCAGTTATTGAAGAAGGAAACCAAGTTCCTATGGAATGAAGCTTGTGAAGCAGCGTTTCAGGAGTTAAAGAAGAGGTTAACTACCGCTCCGGTGTTGACTTTGCCTGAAGATGTAGTAGACTTTGATGTCTATTGTGATGCTTCTAAAATGGGATTGGGTTGTGTTCTTATGCAAAGTAGGAAAGTGGTGGCGTATGCTTCGAGGCAGTTAAGAGTTCATGAAGTGAACTATCCTTCACTACCTTATTGGTGTTCATTGTCGTATATTCACCGATCACAAAAGTTTGAAGTACATATTTACTCAAAAAGAGTTGAATATGAGACAAAGAAGATGGTTGGAATTGGTGAATGATTATGATTTTGAGTTATTGTACCATGAAGAGAAGGCTAATGTTGTTGCCGATGCTCTTAGTAGGAAAGCTTCTCATGCTTTGAATGCTATGCGGGTATTACCCGATGATCTTTGTGCCGAGTTTCGAAGATTGAAGTTAGAATTCGTGGAGCGTGGATTTGTTCATGTTGGTGCTATGACTGCCGAACCTGTGTTTCTCCGTGCGATTCGTGAAAGCCAAGTTGATGATCTTACCTACAAGTCTATTCAAGCCAAACTTCTTGAAGGTAAAGCTAAAGATTTCAAGTTTGATAGTGAAGGTGTTCTTCGTTTCCATGGCCGTTTATTTGTTCCTAATGCTCTTGATTTGAGAAAGCGAGTTCTTGATGAAGCTCACCTTTCCCCTTTTTCTATTCACCCCGGTGGTGATAAGATGTACAAAG
>JAIUZE010041554.1:0-12517 GCA_022085475.1 Heliosperma pusillum | reverse complement strand
ACCAAATATCAAGAGATTAAGCATAAACAAGTAATAAATAAAGGAAAGAATGATGCAAATAAGAAATTATAAATAATAGAAGAATAAAAGTTGATTGAGATTACCAAAGATCAAGAAAGTAAGAGAAGAAGAATTACAAGAATTGTTAAAACTAAAAAGGGCAATAGAATGGCTCACAAAGTACCATATGTCTTGCTTAAGACGGGTATTATCCGTCTTAATTTTAAGACGAGTCAACTACTACCACATGGTGGTTATGAAGAAAAAACTTTTGGTATTTTCTAGGCAACAAGTTGGGTGATTTTGTATTTATTTGACCCGTCTTAAGCTTAAGACGGATAATGTCCGTCTTAAATGAGAATTTATGCACAAAGTAATATCAGAGTGTATTACCTAGGGCTGAGCAAAAAATCCGATTATCCAAACCGATCCAATATCTGATCTGAATCCGATCCGAATTTTTGGATACCCGATCCGAAAGTTAAGTTTGGATCGGATATCCGATCCGAAATCTTTGGTTTTGGTTTGGATATTGGATATTAGAAAAAAAATATTTGGATATCCGATCCGATCCGAAAATATAATTTTCTTGTATAATTTCGATAAAATACAATGTTATTTCATAAAACAACTTATAAAAGGTTTAATTATAAGAGAAATATGTAAGTGGTATTTAAATTTTATGTCGAGAACATTAAAGTAAGAATACTAAAGAAAATCATCGTGTAAAACGATGAATATGATCGTGTTTCAAACTTAATTTTAATGTAAATTCCAAAATATGGATATCCGTATCCGATCCGATTATTTTGGATATCCGAACACTGGATATCCGATACATTTGGTTTGGATATTGGATATCTAAATTTTGGAATTCTAATTTGGATATCCGATCCGAACTAGCACTTTGAATCGGATATCCGATCCGTGCTCTGCCCTAGTATTACCCACTTCAATATTTCCCAAACGAGAACAATACTCCAAATTCAAGAAGCTAACGAGTAAATGTACCTGTGTTCTAGAGATAAGATGTTGCACATGTCTTATACGAAACTTATTGTGTAGCATGAAATCCTTGTTGCATATTTCCTACGATGCATGTCAATAATTATCAACCCTTGACGCTTTCATGCTTCTGTCACACTCCAGATTATATAAACTAACAAACTAAAATTACAAGTATAAAAGCGCAAATGGTTAATGAAGATAAAATTATATAAATCTAAATCTTGCCTCGACCATCTGAGGATGCCAGGACAACTTCCCTTTTTCGAGTAAGCTAGGATTAGGATCAAGGGATCCGTTTTGTTCGTTTGGTTAGTCCCTTTCATAAAATAACCCAGGGAATTTCACGCCAAAAATAGGTTCGTTTGTTCGTAAGCCAAAATCTTAGTTTGATCCTGGAATCCTTCCCCCTTTGAGTCCTGGGTAAGGCCACCATGAATTCCATGCTTACATCCTCCCATGGCTTGTTTGGTACTGGCAGTGGTGTGTCCATGAGATACTTTTTTCTTTGTCCGATGAGCCCTAGACCTTGGAAAGGGCCCCTTCCCCGCTACTGGATCACTCCAGTGCTTCAGGCAACGATAAGATTAATTTGTGTAATACCTTACCTTTCCAAAGAATATCATTGTATAGGCAAGTAATGCTAAGTCATCTTGTATACTAAATGGTTCTACCTGAATAGCTATGAATACCTGCAAAGTTGGGCATCGTGTATTGTGGACCAGTAAACTCTCAAATATCGATGCAATTCAACTCAAATTTTATTACATATCATTCTAAAACACTATCTTTGCACATTAGTGAAAATATTGATGCGTACACGTGACCCGTTCATCCCGACTTTTTGGTTAGAGTTGTTAAGTAACTCGAATACTAGTAGAAGATACGGAGTATTATAAGAAAGTAGTATAGCAGTATTAGTAGAACTCGGAAACTAGAATTTCGCTTAAAAACATTTTAAAGCAACAAAATTATTGAAGTTAAAGATATAGTAATAAGTAACAACAGTAAAGAAACAAAATTTGGCAAATTTATGTGATGAAAACTTACAGTTAATTTCCGAACAGTAATAAGATTGATGTGAAAATTCTTCATGGACTCAAAATCAGACAACAAACGCTTATGATCAGATTTTGTAACCCCGCTTAAAAGTCTTGCATCATCAACAACATATGAATCTTTTGGTGGACAGTCATTTATAACATCAAATTCAGATGCATTATCAAGGCCAGAATGTGTAACCATGGGGAAGCTTAGTGCCATAGAAAGGGCAAGGGCAGTTAACTCATGGTTCGTGTAAGATGGTGTTTTTTAGGACAAATTGAGTTGAATTGAATCTATATTCGACACATTATATGCAAAAATATCTAATATAAACCCTAATTTCCAATTTATATAAACCCTAATTCCCAATTTATACAAACCCTAATTAAATAACAATTAAAAACCTAATAGCCATCACAAATGTTTATATAAACATATAAGAACATCACAATACTAATTACAATCGCAAATTACAAACAAAACGGAAAAAAAACTAAAAAATTGAAAAAAAAACATACCTACAAAAACTAGAACAAAATGAGTAAAAGAAGAGAAAGGTGAAGAAGATAGAGGTGCTGATGTTGGTGTCTGTAGTGGTGGTCCGGTGCTGAAAGTGGGTGTTGATATTGGTGTTGTCGTCGGTCTCTTCCTCTTCTATTTATTTTCATTTGTGATTTGGTAAAAAAAGAAAGAGGAAAGCTGTCTTCTGTGTTTTATTTGTATCAACCCAAATAGCGGCTGTCCTTGTTCGGTCGCCAATTCTCAGTCGCCTTACTGAAATTTCGGTCGCCAATATCAACTATTGTACGGATTTGCGTGGTCGCCAATTTGGCGACAAACATCAGTCGCCCGTTGAGTTATTTTAGTCGCCAAATTGGCGACTAGTCTGTATAGTCTCTAAATTCGGTCGCCTGTTTTGTTATTTCTTGTAGTGTATATAGGGGAATGATAAAGCCAAAGGGTAATTTGCTTGTGTCACAGTGTCACTCGCTTTATGAGGATCTTAATTAATTGATGGGTTATTCTACATGGTACCTTTATGTTTTTACGAATTCTACATGGTACCCCTCATTTTTTTGAAATCTACATGGTACCTGAAACTTAGTAAATAGTACATAAACTACCCAAACTACTTAAAATCAAGTCTGAAACACCTAAATTTTTATAAAGAAAATATGTTTCTAATTGACTAAACGATATTTATGTTAATGACATGCCAAATTATTTTCAAAAGATCCACAAAAAGTGCTTAATTTAAACGTTTAATAGAGGCCGATTATTGCATTTTTGGGTATTTTGAGATGTTTTCATTAAGTTCAGGGCTACATGACCATGTAGATTTCGAAAAAAGGAGGGGTACCATGTGGAATTCGAAAAAATACAGGGGTAGCAGCCTACCAGGTAGAAAAACCCTTAATTGATTTATCTAACTGGAACATAAAAACGTGGGACACAATATGACCACCCAATATATATATCCGTCTTAAGCTTAAGGCGGGTCAAATATTAAAGACGAAACTTTTGGTATTTACTAGGCAACAAGTGGAGGGATTTGGTAAGTATTTGACCCGTCTTAAGCTTAAGACGAATGATGCTCATCTTAAATAGAATTTGAGATATACATAATTGTTGTATAGTGTACACTAATGTATTTTGCAAGTTGTGTGATTTAAGTCATCTGACAACTTCCTCGTTTTAACATGTTCCTCCCATTTACCTTTTTGGAGGTCAAAGTATTAGAACTTTAACCATGTATAAACTACAAACTATATCATATAAAATATAATTTCTACAAAGTTAAATTTGTTATAAAAAGATCTTCCATAAAAAAGTTATTTTCAACCGGTAATTATAATATATAAGTGGATAACACGATGGTCAAAGTGTTCCCTAAGAGACTGTGTATAAAGTAAATGGCAGGAACATTTGTGAAAGGAGGGAGTATTTTTTTGTGCTATTAGGTCATCAATTCACAACTGCCATTCATTGCACAAAGATACATTATTTTTTACAAAAGAGATAAATCCGAAGGGTTCATTTTCTACTATTGACGGTGGGCTTGGATTCCCTTGAGCTGTTTTTACAAGCATGTCAACCCAAATTTATACTTAGGGGTTGTTTGGTTGCATGTAGGAAATGCACTTCCATAGGAATTTTCACTTCACATGATTTTACATTTCATGTGAATTAGAAAAACTTGTTTGGTTGCATGTTGGAACTCTAATTCCATAGGAATTCCCACTTACCTAGGGGGGTCTAGGTAAGCAACTTCCTCCATTTTGGAGGAATTGGAATTCATGAGAAGTCTCAATTCATGTGAATTGTGTCAACCAAACAACTCACCATTTTTACAATTCACATGAATTAGAGTTCCTATGTTATTTAAGGGGCAACCAAACAACCCCTTAGTGCATTAGTATACATAGTGCTCATCTAAGCAAGCATGGGCGGACCCACGTGGGGTCACGTGCCACCCCCACAAAAAAAAAAAAAAACTTTTTTTCCTATATAGCGGCTTTATGCGAAGACGCTTAATATGTACATTATAGTATAATTAATAAACACCAAGTTGTCAGTGTTCTAGTGGTAAGTCTCTTTTATCCTTTTCATGACTGCCCGGGTTCGATCCTTGCTGGTAGCAATTTTAGTTTTTTTTTTTTTTCCGTAGTATATCTTTAAAAGAGAAATATGGTTTCAACCAATCAATTTATACTAGTTTTAAGCCCGTGCAAAATTGCACGGGTATGTAATTAAATTTTATTATAATAAAATAATAATTAAGTTTTGCTCCAAACAAACCTTTTAAATTATACTTCCTCCGTTCCATTTGATTGTATACGTTTGCTTTTTGGACACTATTCATAGGTGAGAAGAATATTTAGTACAACTTCTAATATATAATATAAAAGATAGTCATGTGAGATCTTGTTTCAATTGTCTTTCCGAGTACAATATTAATATCAAATTTTTATAATTTTTAGTAATATGTAACTAAAGATATAAACAAAACAAAATGAGCATTGACATACGTGATAAAGCAAACGTATACAACTATATGAAACGGAGGAAGTAGTAATATTAGCAAATTTGTAATTTACATTCAATACAAAAATATAGTAAAGATAAATAAAGATAAAAGAATAATAATAATAAAGTTATATTCCCTCTGTCCCGGACATTTGTTTACCTTTTCTTTTGACACAATTATTAAGAAAATTGTAGGGGACCTCTTGTGGATGTGCTTGGTGGATGACATGTGGACAATAGTCCAATTGGGTGATCAAATTACTCATAGGTTACCATCCAAATATAGATCGGTAAACAAATGAATGAGACACCCTAAAATGAAAATGGTAAACAAATGACCGGGACGGAGGGAGTACAATATACTATTATGAGTAAAAAATATTATAAATTCTAAATAGTGTATCTATACATAACATTATATGTTTTTTTTTTATCAAAAACTTCACTTTCTTTTTTGTTTGTGACCCTTGGACTTGTGCCAGTAATCAGATCATATTCTCGATAATATGGTAAGTATCATGGCTTTTTGTAGGTGAACTATATAGACTCACACTTTTTTCATTGATTACTAAAGTTATCACATAAAGTTTAATGAAAATGTAAAATGTTGAAAAAGGTACATGAGTAAAATATGTTCTAAAGATGTAACCCCATTTAGATATATACAGGGTAATAATTAAAAACGAATTAGTAATGTTGAATGTTGAATATTGAAGAAATTTCATTAAAATAAAAGTAGAACGCACGATCATTATATATAAAAGATTATTATAATCACTCACATTCACTCTATCTCGACTAACTATTAAATAATAGATAAATTACTATATTAAACCCATACTATACTTCCCTTGTCTCAATCTTATGTCATTTTATTATATCTTTCTTATTCCTTCCTAAAAATATTTTAATTAAAAATTTACAAAATAATGAGAATGATGAAATATAAAATAATCACCCGTAAATATACCCAATAATCCGTATCGGACTACTTGTAATAGGTGAATGAGTCCAAACTATTTTGAATGACTCGTAAATTGACACCAAAAGCAAAACTCATTCAAGCATAAGGCTCACAAATTCTCATTTAAGACAGATACTATTCGTATTAAGTTTAAGACGAATAAATATTTCTAACATTCGATTTTAATCATTTTGAACTTTATTTTAACCACTGTATATATGTAAATTTTTACTTATTTTGTATATGATAATGTGAATTTTTTTAATTACTGTAGATCAAGCGACATATTCATTATTATGTACTATTTGATTTTTTTTCAAGGAAATAGTTTTGTATCAATTTTTTTTCTTAATTTTGTTTTCATTGTTTACGTCATTTTTCTCTACTAAATTCGGTTTTAAAAGTAGTTGAAACAAATGTTTTTTGTATGTCTTGCGATTAAGACGGATACACCCGTCTTTACTGTGAATTTGTTTCTTTTTAATACATTACTTTTAGAAACCACTCATGTAACACACGTGATTATTTTATTTTTCTTTAAAAAAACTAAACCCTCTAGTTTTGAACTATTTTTTCTTCAATGTAATCCAATATCTAAATCATTAGTCAATTTTAAATTAAGAATTACATAAGAGTTGGTATTATGTTAATATTTTGATTGCCTAAATCACGATTCGATGAACATGTTACTGTATTGATAACAGAAATTCATGAGGTTCAAAATAATATTTGCCCAATAATTTTAGTAATTGTAAGCATATTTATATTGTTAAGAATAATGTCTATGATGTTCTTTTTCTGTTGGAGTTTATGTCTCACCACAAATTTAAGATTTATTTTTTATGAGACGGTGACGCTTTTTTTATTACTTTTTTTTTTTTTTTTTGCAACTGACAACTTAAATAAATTTTCTATAAAATTACGGAGATATGACAAAAAAAATTAAAGAATAGTCACATATAAATGACTATCTAAACAAATGTAGTATATATTTTCTATGATAATGACAAATGGTCCCACCAAAAACCCCACATATTTCAAACAACTTGCAAAAAGAAAAAGGTTGAGTAATGACGTGAGTTAAGGAAAAAGCTTGAAATGTTTATGTTTTAATAAAAGTAAGATTATAAAGAGTTAGAAAAATAATGATGATTAATTTTTGTATTAAATCATGGTTATGACATTATATTGCACAAACTTATAACGGTTTTTCTAACGTGTGCCTTAATGGCGCACATTAATAAGCGATTGAAATTTAAGAATACAATTGACAGACATGATTGAATATGTTTGAATATCATTGAAGAATTTGATGTTATCAAACAAATTGACAATTTGCTACTTCCATCCCAAAAATAAACAAATAATAGCTCGTTGTAAAAAAAAAAAAAAAAAAATCGATAGTTAATCCTATGGAAGACGGTATTGCAATAACGTAATTGTAAAAACAAATGTTAATACAATCCTATTAGAAAGAAAAAATGATTACTATGGAACCCGTTTTAAGAGAACTTTGAGTTATGCCGCCTTAGTGCCTTACTCCATGTATTTGTGTAAGCCATGGATCGGAAATATTCCAATGAACTATAAAAAATCTTGTTTTTCTTACTCAAGTGAATTATTAATTGACCCGTTATAATCATACAACGAATATATATTTTGTCGTCTTAAGTGAGATAAACTCAAGCATTCTATTGTAAATAAGCCGTACCCCAAATTATTTTATTGATTGTTGTATAATAGCCCATATTTATTGACGGACACGGCCCATAATGCCATAACACACATTCTATACAATGCTTAACACCTTAACCTTAAGCCTTGCTCCATCATTTCTATTGATTCTCATCTTTGACTGTGTCAGTTTCTCACCTCTCGGCAATCTCCCATTTCTATTTCTCATTTTTATTTAATTTGTTGATGTGCTCCTCTTATTATACAATAAGTCTTGCTTGTGACGGGGCAACCCGTCGCAAACTTGCGACGGGTCAGATCCCTCTCACAAAGAGCAAGTGGCAAGGTAAGTGGGGGGATCCATTTGCCCTCCACTTGCTCTTTGTGAGGGGAATTTGACCCGTCACAAGCTTGCGACGGATCGGTCCGTCACAAATGAGAATTTGTGCTTATTATATTACTTTTTTTTAACGTTATGCTCTTAAAATTGTTGCTAATCATAATAATATTAATATTACAGTCGTCTTTTCACTATTTTTTCATTATTACGTACTAAGATTTGTTACAAATTGTTTTGATTGATGTTCTTAGTTTCGAGTATATGCAACATTTAATTTTTTAAGCCTAATTTTTTATTTCGTTGAATGCTCTATTTTCATATAAAAAAAAATAAAAAACATTTCATCCGTATCTGAAATAATCACAAGTTTCTCCATTAATTTTATTGTTCACACATTATTGGATGTTATAAATAATATACTGAGTTCTTTTAGCAATAAAATTGTCAAAGAAGTTATGTAGGCACTATTCTGATATTGTATTGCGTCTTTGTTCCATCATAATAAGCAAACTACGTAACAATTAGTCAAATATTTATGTCACGAATAACAAAATGAAATTTTATTATGTTAGGTTTTTCCTTTAGTTGCTGCTCAATTGTATTGAATGTTATTTGTGTTTTTTAGAGTTTGATTTATACTCTGAATATCAAACTTATACATTGGAATTTTTTATTTGTTAACTATGTTAATTTTTATTTCATTTTCAATTTAATAATGAAAGATATTTACTAATGATATTGTTCAATTATCATTAATCAGTTCAATGATAATTAATCAGATAGATTCATGTATATGAAGTACTTCCTCCATTCAACTCCACATTGTATGTTTCTATTTTTGACACTATTCACAAGTCGGAAGAATCTTTCAATTTCCGGCTAATGCATAAGAGAAAATATATTCATGTGGGATCTTGTTTGGTTCGTCTTTAAGAGTATATTAAAAATATCTAACTCGTATAATTTTTGCAAATACGTAGCGAACTATATTTACGATACAAAACGCGCGTTGGCAAACGTGAAAAAAGATATGTGTAGTGTGGAGTCGAATGGAGGGAGTATATAATATGAGCATGTTGCACTTATTTTATACTAATTTCATTCGAAAATAATTGTGATATCCTATAAAATTGTTTAATTAGTTCCCAAGTGAGAAGTGGTCCCATAAAAATCCTACTTTAAAGGAGAGCTTGCCACATCATATTTGTGGTTGTTCCTTTCTTAAATAAGGATTGTGGTTTTTAAAAATTTTAGCCAATGTTAATTACTTTTTAAGTATATATCGGAAATACAATTTTTTTTATTAAGTCTTACTACTCCCACAACACCTAAATTTATCAAGGAGTATATGTAAATTAAAAAGCATATTTGAAGTACATTTTAAATGCTATCAATTTGCGTTGATTTTTAAAAATGAAGGCAATTTTTATCATGTAGTACCAATTAGAGATGAAAGTTTTTAAAATAGACGAAAAATAACACCTTTGAAAATTTGGAAATTTCTCCTCCTTCCATAATATTTTTTTCCAGATTTATACAATATTTGTATATGAGTAACATAAAAAACTAATTACTTTTGGTTGTCACATGTTATCATTTATAGATTAAAAAGATAAAAAAAAAAAAAAAGTGATCTCTTGACAACAATATGTTAAGCGGAAAAATCGACAAAAAAAAAATTGTGCCCCCCTCTTCGAAATTCCTGGGTCCGCCACTGTAAGCAAGTGCATTTTTTTTTGTTATTTTTTAACTGTATTCTTAGGTTACTTCGAAAATGGGTCAACCGGGTCGATAGCCGGTCAGGTCAATTAGAGAGTTGTGTCATTTTCTGGTTTGGAAGAATTTAAGTCAGATCTGGTCGGGTAATATTCGGTTCAATTATTATCAAGATATTTAGTGATAATGATTAGTGTATTACGTAAACATTCCGGTTAAGTTATATTAGGTCGGGTCCATTCAAATTATGGGTCAATCTTGGGTCCACAGTTCAGTTGTCGGGTCGGGTATGATTGGGTTTTTTGGGGCAGGTCAATTTTCCCAAGCCTAAGTACATGCAGTAAAAATTCTCTGTCCCATTTGGTGTCTCATTCTGTGTCCCACCCCATACAGATTCTAACACATCAAATATTTTATTCCTACAATAGGTGATGTGTCAAATTCTGTATGAAGTGGGACAAAAAGGTGGGACAGAGTAAGGAACTGAAGTACATGTTAGAAAACCGATATTTGTCAACTAGAGGTGTACGTACTACTACGTAGGATTGTCTTAAAGTCGTCATTCGGCAGGGTGACTTTCACACTAGAAGTGCTCTTCAAAATATCACAAAAACTTACATAGTACTATAGAGTTCTTATTGGGAATGACAACCTTTATGGGTGTAATGCGGCATGTCAACTTTATAGTGTTCTTCAGGTTCGGAATTTTCTATTCTACATGGATCCTAATTAAGGTATGCCGTCAGTGGGAACCTTTGGACAAATAATTTCAAAACCGACCCAAATCGGTTTTTGTTTTTGAGTATTATTTCAGAAAGGGCCCAAGATAATCTTATTTCTTACTATGCTTGATGCTAGATGTTGGAATAAACAATCTCCAACAAATTACTCTTAAGAAATAGAGGAGACCAAATGGTGTAAACAAACCTATTGGGTATTGGATAAGTTTGGGTTAACTCGGTTTTTAGGCTAGTAGTATGCGTCTATTTTTCAGCTTAATGTACATTGTATCTGGCTGGTGACATTGCTGGATATTTTGTTGGATACTGGTAGATGTTGTTGTGTACTTGTGTAGACAATTTGGCGGAAGTTCAGTTTTAAATGATTGGTGGTGCTGAACTAAGGGGTATTGTCCTAGGCTAGAAATGGCCTTTATGTATGGTTGTGATGTCCAGAGCATGTCAGAAGGTTCCGCTTCTAGAGTATTTCATAGGAGTGAGGGGATTCATTTGCCATCATCCTACCAAACACACACACAAGACATTGTATCCAACCCTTGTAATCCTGTTAAGCATTCAAGTATAATATAAGTAACATTCCACACTTAGTCTCTAGAACACTTATAATATTCCGCTGCAAAGTGGTTGCCTGACTTAGCTTGCAAAGGATTGCAAGTTAAGTGGCACACGAGCTTGGTTTTCTAGTGTCAAAGTAAACCAAGGCGTGACAACCGGTTGTCATAACACCAGTCAATCTCAGTAAATTTTCAAAGCATGGTTGTTAACCTCTATTATGCCCTTCATATAATTAGTGTATTGATAGTAGATTGCTTCATTAACATTGATAGCGCTGCTTTACTGTTCCAGACTTCCAGCCACATCATTTGATTTCTGTCCTCGTTCAATTTTATGCATAACAGGCTTTTCTTAATCAGGCTGGAGAAACATGGCAAGGATGATTGGAGGAGCATCTTGAGAAACATGGTGGTAACAAGAACACCAACCCAGGTAGCTAGCCACGCACAAAAGTACTATGTTCAGCAAAACCCAGGGAAGAAAGAGAAGAGGAGATCGAGCATCCATGACATCACCACTGTGGACGACAAATCGGGTGTACAACCAGCAGTAGAACAAAAGTGGATTCCACCATCTGGTGGTAATTCAATCGCTCCACATCCGACATTGCATGTAATGACAAGACCGCCTTAGTATGGACCCAAGGAGATGCATTTGGGTATCAGAATTTTGGTTTCCCTCTGATGTAGCCAGTGTTTTAGGTTTATTTTATAAATACACATAATCTTACGTATAGGTAGGGGGGCTGGTGAAGCGGAGTAAATATGGGGAAAACCGGTTTAGAAATGGTGAGTATAAGTTGTGATGCTGATATAGTGGTCACTTGTCAGTAGTGAGTTAGTGACTGTCAGTATACTGAGATGGGCACTGAGGATTAGAAACAGAACGCAAATGTATTATGTTGAAGATGCTAGATTTAGTGCACTGCTGAGTGTGCTGAGTGATGACTGTTTGAATGTAATGCTGCTGGTAATGCAATATTTGCCTTCTAGATTAGGCTTTATTTATTATGGATGTCATTTTTGTCCTTGCTTGTTGGTACTTTGTTGTCTTTGCTACGACTGCCAGTCATAAGGCAGTTTTAATATTTGACGGGTTTGAAATCAAGGTCACGAATTAAAGGGTGGACATGGCAATTTTTATATTTGATAGGTTTGGAGCCGAGGGTCCTTTGGTTCTCATTTTTGTACTTGCTTGTTTTGTATCTTGCCGTCTTTGAGCTTACAAGGCAGGTTGACGTCTTAATATATGACGGATTTGAAACAAAGTTGCGTTTGTAAGGGTGGATGTAACACCCGGAAATGTACCCTATTTTTCTAGTAGAAATATTTTACGAAATCTTTTCAGTAACTTTATGTTTTAATTAAGATTTTTATGTTTCGAGTCGAATTTAGAATTTCCGAGTTCGTATTTGGAATTTCTGCGAGATTCCATGAAAATCCCGTCTTAAGG
>JAIUZE010041551.1:0-15229 GCA_022085475.1 Heliosperma pusillum | reverse complement strand
TTCTATTTTTCTTCCTTCCCGTTTCCCCTTCAATTTGCTTTCCCTTCTTTTCCTCCTTAGCTTCATCCACTTTATGTCATGTCAAAAAAGGAAACAATTATGCATATATAATATCTCTAAATTGTTGCGAAGTGAAATTACCCTCGTCCTTCTCTATCACAATCCTTCGCTCTCCAATATTTGGTGCGAAACAGACAAGATTTTGTGATGAACGCTTTTACGTTAAAAACTACTTAAATCTCTTAGCATTTTCCGGAAAGTTATGAAGAACTTACTTTGAATCATGTGAAGGTCAAGGTGTTTCTCAAACATTATTTTCTCTTTGTACATCATTTTTATTTTCTCTTACTATACCCATCCTCCTACTCCTACTCCTACTCCTATGTGCTTTATCTTTTTCTTCTGGCCTTTTTCTTTTGCCCCTCATCCCTCTATTTTCTATATCCCCACCACCCTCCTTACTCTCAATATGAACTAAACCATTCACACGCGGTCTCATTTCGTTCATCCCACCAACAGCCTCTCACCTTCCCATCTTATCATTTTTAACAGAATCAAGCTGCGATATCGCTTCTTCCCTCCATTCTCAATACCCTCCTCTATCCCCCCCTCCCACCATTCCCCTACCCTCACCCACTCTAACTCCCTATGTCCATTCCCTCTCCCTTTTCTCTACCCTCTTTTGTAGCAAACAACCTTTATATTTCTTACACATAATGAGGATCTTGGAAAATCTTAGGATATATTTTGAAAATTTATTAAAGACTATATTTTGAATCATGTGAAAGTTTTTGTAGTCCTCTTTTCCCTCGTCTTTTGCTTTCGCCTCGTCATCAACTCTCCTCATTCCCACTCATATGAGCCTTTTTCTCCATCTGCTTCCAAATTTCTTTCTCCTCCTAATTCTTCTTCCCTTTTTTTTGTTCCCTTCCTCCTTACTTAGAATCATGTGAAGGTCAAGGCTTGTGTTTCTCCTTTCCTTTCCTGTTTGCCTTATCCTTTTACCCCCTTCCTTTCCTCGCTTTAATTTTCCTTCCTTTTTTGCTTCGCCTTCTGCTCCCTTCTCTCCCTCCCTAACTTCATCCACTTATGCCATGTCAAATAAGAAAACAATTATGAATGTATAATACCTCTAAACTGCCACTCAACTCAAATCACCCTCGTCATTCCTCCTCGTATCCGCCGTCTCTCTATAATATTTGTTTAAAAACCAATTAAATTGTGTTCTCAACTCTTATATGCTCAAAACTACTTAAATCTCATAGACCTTTCTGAAAAGTATGGAAAACTTACTTTAAATCATTCAAAGGTTAATGAGTTTATTGGTACTTGCTTTTCCCTTTCTCTTACTTTGTCCATTGTCCAGCTCTTGACTTACTTTGTCCAAACGAAGGTCAATGGGGTTTCTCCTTCCCTTTCCCTTTCATCCCTTTCTTCAACCCTTCTTTTTTACCTATCCATTCCTTTGTGCCTCTTCCCCCCTCCACTTCCATTTTCCTCGTGCTTCCCTTTCCTTTTATTTCTTCTCTTCCACCACATAATGTCATGTAAAAAAAACCAATTATGTATATACTCTCTCCAATTCTGGATAAACCTCCCTATTTCCTTTTTCGTCAATTCGGTTAACCTTCCCTATTTGATTTTTGGCATTTAAGATAGTGTATTTTGTGTGGTTCAAATTCAATTGCATGTGGGATAATGTATTTTATGCGGTCCGAATTCATTTTCTTATTTCTCTTGTAAAACAGAAAGTGGGAGGTTATTTACAATTGGATGGAGTATAATACCTTTAGGTTGTTACTAAGCAGCTGTCATCCTCATCCTTCTCTTTTTTAATTCACTCCCACACTCAAAAATTTGGTATAGTTCAAGTAGAGTTGAACTTATCATACCACTTTTCTCCCCCTCCCCCAACTCTTGTCCTCCCCTTTGTCATCCTACTCTTTCTACTTCCTTTTACCTTATCGTTCCCCCTTCTCCTCTGTCCCTTAGATTAATTAGAAGGAATGATCATAAGGCCAACTAAATTATATACCATATTACAACTCTATTATAATCTACAAGATCAATTTATGTAACTATTTCATCATTCTCTTATCATTGCTCTCCTCTCCTTTCTTCCTCATCTTCTCCACCTCTTGGAAAACGACCTCGACCTTTCCTATAGACAATGAGTTTCTTAAGAAATCTTAGAAAATATTTCAAAAAATAATTAATGATTGGACTTTAAGTTATGTGAAAGTCAGTGAAGTTCTCTTTTTTCCTTCATTTCACTTCTGCCTTCTCCTTCGTCCACTCTCCTCATTCTCCTTCATTTAAGTCGCTTCCTCCCTCCGCTTCCATTTTTCGCCTTTTCCTCTTTCTTCTACCATTCTTCCTTATTTCTGAAAGGTTATGAAAAATTTAGTTTGAATCAGGTAAAGTTTAATGGGTTTTTGAACATTCTTCTCTCCTCGTACTTCCCTTTTCTTTTTTTATCCATTGTCCTCTTCCCCCACTCATCCTCTATACCCCCCTCCTCCTTCCCCTGCCTATGCAACATCATTCTCCTCTCCATTTCCCTCCTTCTCCTTTCATCCCTCTCCCATTTATCCTGTTCCCTTCCTTATTGTCATCTGAACAAAACCAAACAAAGTCTCTGTCTCTCTCTCTCTCTCTCTCTCTCTCTCTCTCTCTCTCTCTCTCTCCTTATTGCGTACTCTAAACATGTCTTATTGTGTACCCCTACCTCTTTTATCACACGGTTGACAATTAAGTAAGGCACGTTAAAAGGGATGTTAAAATAACCTTGCTCATTCAAATAAGACCCCTACCTCTTTTATCACACATCTCTATTCTTTCTTTTGTAGAAAATTGCATTTCAATACTAATTTTAAGTTTCGAGTTAGTAAAGAACTTTTAGAAAATTGCTAAATTTATTTAAGTACTAACACCTATATATATTTTAGGGATTTTCTCACTTGTATCCCTCGGTTTTTACGTTTTATATAGTGTATCTCTCTTTTTTCGCAAAAAAAAATTGACTTTTTATATCTTTTGGCTACGAGTTTGAAAAACAATAATTTTTTTTTTCAAATTGTTTGTATTTATAGAATCTTCATTTTGAAAAAAAAATCATTAACGTCTGAAATCATAGTCAAGAATTATGGTTAGTCAAAGTTCATTCGTTAAAAAAACTTTGACCGTTAATAAGTCCCAGCTACGAGTTCACAAGCGGTGATTTTTTTTTTCTTAACAAATTCAAGGTCTTTACGAGATGATTGGTATGAAAAAAAGTCCGTTTTCTGAGCTCGTAGTCAAGAGTTATAACCTATCAAAGTTTTTTTTGTAAGAAAAGAGGGATACCACTTAGAAATCAAAATTTAAAGGTATAAGTGTGAAAATCCCTATATTTTAAGGTAAACATTGTGTATCTATTATAACAAAGTAATAAAAAATAAAAAAAATAGGTCCTATCAATGCAAGAATTACATCTCAAAATAGACAAGTTAAAACATGTAAATTCTTTAACCCTTAATTAACTCTATATCTCCTAGCTTCACAAGGAAATCATAGATTCATAGTTGAAGTACAAGCACTTAAAACTAAAACTTAAAATGTACTACATTGATTTGAATTGTATAAATTGCTTATAACAATGACAGGGGAGCAATATAATTGTGGCTCAAAACTTTTGATAATAAAAATTTTCTAACACTCCCACAAAGGAACAGTTATAATAATACATGTATATTGTGAATCCTTGAATATAAGAGGCTTTGGGACCACTCTTACCGCTGAGAGCCTACCTATCCTTGAATATAATAATACGGGTTAATTCCTCTCTTTCAAGGAGGCAAGTAGAAGTTGCAAGTGGGAAACTAAATGGACTCCCACTTGGCATCCCACTTGTCTCCTTGTGAGAGGAGATCCTACCTTTTTTCATTAAAGACGGAAATATTCCGTCTTCAATGAGACCAACTGTACCTTTTTATGATAAAATATTGTCTATAATATGACCAAAATTGACAAAAACAGGAGATATAACAAGTTATAAGGAATACTAAAATTAAAATCAAAGTTGGATGAAACCCACAAAATTACTTCACCAACAAATGACGTGTCATTTTGATTGTCATCATTCTCACACATTATCAATCAAATAAATAAAAACATGATCAAGGACCACTATAAGAACATAACTCTCCACCGCGCTTAAGCTGAACTACTTTCAAATTGACATGAGTTCACTGTGAGCAAAGTTGTGCGATAACCACCATAATAGCAGCCTTCAGCCACCACCGCAATCCGACTACACAAACCATGTTGTTCACACGCATCTACTCTGCAGTTTGGCCGCTCCTCTGCCAAGATACAATCAATTTGAATAGCTCTAAGCAGTCAACAGGGCGAACCAACTTCACTCAATTCGGCCACCATGGCTGCTACTTGCAACATCACAGACTCAACCACCTGCATTATCTTACCAAACCACCGCCATTTGAATCACCAAATAATAAACTCGGAACCAAAACCCGATATAGAACCCAATTAGTTGAGATACGGAGTAGATTTCAGGAATGTAAGTTCAGAGACCAGTTTCACAAGGCCTGATATCATTTGTTACAGACTAATGTATTAACTACGGATTGAGTTAATGACCTTTCTGAGCGTGCTTACTATGTTAGTAAAGTGGAACACCAAGACTGTGATTTCAATTAGAAAATGTACCTGCTTTGATAGCAGGATCTGTTTGTATGGCTCCTCAAATTGATTGTTCGTTTGGTGATGGTACCTCTACCCATACCACTGAATACTTAACTATGCAATATACACTTGTTCATAATGCGTATTTATTTAGAAACCCACATGCTCCCATCACTACCAATACTTGAATCATCCTTCACAAACACGTATTTTTCATACAAATAATAGAAATTATTAGGAGATAGATTAAGGAATTACGCATACCAGATACTGAAATATAAGGAGAGAAGGGATATAAACTGAAAATAAAAATGCAGGTTTACAATAATTGGAAGGGGAAGAAGATGAAGTTGGGTATAAGAAGAAAAGTGGGCCCTCGTCAGACTTTCTATATCGTTCCAATTTTATCAGATGTTCCCGAAGGGATGCCCTCGTCAAATTTTACCTGCTACTTCAGGTTACAAAATGGACAATTCTATTAATTGGGGAGGGGTGTAATAGTTTGGTATATTGTTAGTTAAATCAAAGTTTAGAGTATTTTGAGAAGGCACCTAATAGTTTGGAGTATTCCTATTAAATAACCTTTTTATAAATAACTCATTGCGCGACTTAAAAGATAATCTAATTATCTAAAACAAAACTTGACTACTTCACCCCAAAAATTTACAAAAACTTTAGGTACAGTTCTTTTACCTCAAAACCCCCCAAAAAATGATTGTCACCTTAAAACAAACTCTGATATCAAAATCAATCAAACTAAATACTTTCACGATAGCGAATCAATAAGTTTCCCTTAAGCTTAAGACGGACAAACTGTAACCCACTTGACAATAAAATGTGACTACTTATTGATGAAAAAGTAACCACAACAACAAACAATTTTAGCAATAACACTTGCCACAACATTTTGTCGTTAAATGGTCACTTTTATAACAAAATGGCGACATTCTCCTCGGCTTGAGCTTAAGACAAAAAATTGATAGCAAAGACGAAAAAAGTTGATAAAAGAAATGAATTGAGAGAACATAATTTTGAAGACAGCGCACCTGATGGTGTGATAGGGAGCAGCACCACAGTAGTCTAAGACTTCCGAACAACCGCTTAGAATCTCCATGGACGTCTTTCAACCTCCTAAGATGAGTAATGAAACACATGGATTAGGATTAGGAAATACTATAGTCTTGTAATAGGAATATACTAATCCTATCACTTGTTACTCGGCAACTCAAATATTTTTTCCTTAGACGATTAATCAAACGAATGCTATTAGATTTGGAAATAAAAATCGACTTACAATAAAAAAAAAAAGGTACTAATTTTATTAAAATTTATATTCCTAAATAATGTTTTAATAAAAAATTACTTTGTAGGATACAAGACCTCTTCTTCATCATCTTCTTCGTCTCTTTAAGTAGTTACCCTGGTCATGATGGCTTCTAGCTTTGGGAATAGGGAACAAGGTCTGATGATACAAAATACTCCGTATATGGTATATGATTTTACAGTGAGCTTCAAAAAGAGAATTCAGGAAAATGAGAATGGAGTGGAGTGAAGGAGAGGAAAATGAGATAGAAGGTATTGGATAACTCCGTAAAAGTAGAGAAGAATAGAACACCGAGCAGAGTGTGTATCTTGTGCGGTATTTTTTGTTGGATAAATGACGATTCTGCCCCCTTAAGAACAGTAGCTTCTCAAGTGTTATTAGTTTTATAAGTTTGAGGATTGCACATAATTTAAAAGGCAAATCATGGGACTAACTTACAAACAAATTCTGACGGTATGACTACCCTTCGAACAAATTCTGGCCACCTTTCATATCCCTCAACCCCAACAGCAAACTCATATCCAAACTCCCCAAATATAAGACAAGCAAGTAAGATGCACATCTGAATCTATAAAAGCAACCATAATTGATAGTCTACGCGGGTGACCCGAAAGACAAAGTAAGATTAGAATGAATAATTAAAAAGAATGATAAAAAGGGAAGTATGTGAGAGTGAGATGTAGGTGAAAGAGTAAAATTCCAGAGCTCGCATCTTCATCTCCAACTTTAATTGTTTCTAGTCTACCAACCGTCGAGGTCGCCAGTTCCGAACAACCAAATAGCGCTTTTCAACAAATTGTTACTACAAAGTATAACATTGGAATAGGGAATGGACCACGCAACACTATAAACTACTATCAGACAGCACAACACAGCATCATGTGGTGTGAGGATTAGTATGAGTCAGGGCTAATAGTGTAGGTGTGAGTATTAGTATGAGTTAGGGTTTTTAGTGTACGTGTAAGTATTAGTATGGTGTAGGTGTGAGTATATGCAAGAGTCGAGGATAGAGGAGCTAGTGTGAATGTCAAAACATAAACAAATTAAAACAAGAATAGAAGCACAGGTGTAGTTTGACATACTCCCCTGCAGCACACAAGCCCGGTCATCAACCTCGTACCCTCCCTTGTTCAAAATTTAAAAACGCAAAATTTATATTGCTTGGTAGTTGTTTCCTTATGTTTACCTGTACTCCAGTCTAAATCCCAAGTTGACTCCTCTTTTGTCAATGGATTTTCTCATTTTCTATATCTTGCTCACTTCCTGTCTCAACTACTCAAGAAGTCGTCTTTCGTATCACTTCCTCATGGTCATTTATCCTCAAGCAAACCATATGTTAACATTTAACTTGTTATTTTACCCAACATCTTTGATGGTTTATAAGATTATAAGGTCTAAGTGTGTTCTTGTAGACACCAAAGCAATGGAGGATTGGTACATCTAGCAGCAGATGAAATAGTGCATCAGGAAACTTACAATGTTTCATTTTGCCTTAATTTTATAGTTCGAGCATCGTGAAAGCAATGGAACTGCATGACATGACATATAAATCCAGTAAGAAATAAAGATCATGTGAAAGAGCACATAAACGTAACCAATACTCCCTCTATCCCGGTCATTTAGGTTTTGATAGGGATTGTAGTTACGCGGTCGTATAAATGATTTAAATTATCCAAAGTTCTACAATTCGGCAGTGACTTACACAGCAGCAGGCACAATTTTTTTTGTAAAGATCACCCCTTTTGGTGTAATTAAAGGCGGCCCAGATATACTATTTAAAAATCAAAGCATAACCTAGCTCATTGTTGATTATAATAACGTTAGCTAAACAAATCTATTGATAATAACATTAGATAAAAATAAAATACTTGAACTTGCACTTTAGCTCAAACAAATGAGAGCGGGAAATATATGGGCGCAAGGATAAAGTAAGAGCTGATGTGATCTGGATCATATACCTCTTTTGGAGGCTTTCTTCATAGTCTCTTCTTGACTACGTGTTAATTCCATTAAGTCCCACACTAAAAAAACAATATAAAAGTCATAAGAACACAACGGAACCCTCACCATAAAACACAAAATGATAACAGTAGAGGCGCAAACACAAAAAAATGGGCATGATAAAGCTTACAACGTCATTAATTTTGTTCACATACCTTGGGACTACTGCAGTAATTGAAAGAAGTTTCACACCTGAAACAGAAAAACAATGGATTTCTTACTTGAAACGCAAACACATAAAATAAGAACATTGAAATTATAATAAACATATAAAAACAACAAAAACTTAGTGATATAAGTACATAGTTGATGATGATAAACTCAATTTTTGTGGCATCAACTAAACACAAATAGGAACCATATTAGTACTTGGGCCAGTATTGATGTAATAAAACCCAAAAGGTACAAACTTTAAAGCTATACACCACCCAAAAGATAGTGAATACAGTAGTAAGGTGATTGAAAGATGAATAAATTCGTGTCAGATTCCCCAAAAGCCAATACCATCTTTCACTTTAACAAATAAGATCAACTCCTCGATCAAATTTTATGCAATATTACAAACATCGACCCAAAATTAAGAATGATGACAACTAAATTTATAAAAGACGGAATAATAATTGAGTAAGATGGAATGAAGAAAGTAATTGAAATTATTGCACAAAGTAAACATTGGTTATGGGTAGGTAGAGGTAGAATTGTGAAGACGACGCACCTTCAATTGTCATAGTGAGGAATACCAATAAAATAGCAGTAGTCTGAAGTCAGGAGCGACTGCCGCCCTACTCAACCCTTCTCCACCATATACTATACGAACCATATTCAGTTGTCTTTGTAATTTGATGATGATGATCTAGAAAGAAGGAGAAGGGAAGGCCTTACCTGGAGAAGGTAAACGTTATTATGCGGTGAAGAGGAAAAAATGGTAGCTGGTCTGCTTATAGTACACACCCCTCAAGCTTTGTGTGGACATCAGCTAAATCAGAGATATGTTTGGGGGTTTACTAATTAATGCCTAATCTACCCTTCCTCTTACTATTCATAAGGGAATAGTAGCTTTCAGAGTTTTGGCTTTTTAAAGGTTAAGGATTAAGGATTACGGATTAAGGATAGATATATATATAGGTGTGCTCCTACTATGGTTGCTTATTAATGCAAATAACTTACATAGCTGCCTTAGCGGAATATACTTGTTTTTCTTATTACTTTTTTTTCTTAAGTAAGCAAAGGTCGTCTGTTATTATGCAGTAGTTTCTGACAAGATGGAATCGTACTCCAGTTGACATATATGTTGCGGTTCTAATGGGTATGAAGGTAAGGTTATACTCATATCAGTCTAGATACATTATGCTTATTTTGTGAGCCTGAGTATACATCTTCATTTAGATTACATACAATGTATATAACAAAATGCTAAAGATTTTGAGTTTAACTTAATTGGGCTAGTATAATATTCACACGCTCCTTCGTAGTTAATTCGAATTCCCATGATTGTACTCTAACTTTTGTCCTTGACAAATTGACTTAGCGACACGATAGACTTCTTCTGTCGCTTGATAGTTCTTTTGCCAGGGTAGCTATTTTCTCTGCATTATTGTGTTAAGGTTGGGAGATTGCCGTTGAACTACTGCAGGAGCTGAAAAATAGAATTTATAAATATCTATTCACCTTAACATAAAAGTGGGCAAGCATGTGTACTGTTCATTTGAACAGTAACTAAACGCAGCGTTTCACGTTGTTTTTTAGTTAGTGCGCTGCGTTTTACAGTGGGCTTCTTACTCTAATAGGCCTTCATACTTGCGCAAGTTCCTCATACTTTATGTCTTTATTTATCCCAGTATCCCCTCATTCTATTAGCCTTCCTTTTCAATTCTTTGATCTCCATCCTTCATAAACACCTTTTACTCTTCAATCCTTTGTTTTACAGTGATCTCCATCCGGTTTCTACGATTACCTTCTTTTTTATACTGCCAATAATTATACTTAATAATCATTAACAAACTTACTGGATTTTTGTTTTTCTCATTGGTATACATGTCTCACATAAAGGTTGAATAGTACACCTGATGTCACCAATGAACTCGAGATGGAATTCAACGCAGGACATCAAATCAAAAGGTTTTTTTTTTCAATCCATGTTTGTTAGTTTTATTTATTAGTGTGTTGTTTGATCCTGGGTTTTATTTATAATGTTTGATATTCATCTTATTAATTTAGCTATGGAATTTCATTTGGTTTAGTGTTTGATCGTTGGCTTTGTTTATCTTGTTTGACCTTGATCTTATTAAATTGGGTAAGTAATCGTTAAAAGCTGGGTACGAAATCCTTAAGAAAATCTAATGTACAATAACAATGCGCACCACTTTACTAATGTGACAAGTGAATGTTGAGATTAATGATGATTATTATCAAGAGTATAATGGGACTGATCTTAGGGTTTTCTATTATGCAGTGTATGTTGAGATTAATAGTGTTCTTTTTTATTAAGGTCCAACTTGATCCATGAAATACCAAAGTCTATTATTGCAAAACGTATAACTCTTTTGCTCTCTAATTATCCCAGGTTCTATCGTCTTCTGCCCTCAGATTGTATATAAGAGATAAAAGTTCTCATCTTTTTTGGTAATAAAAAGGTTATATATGTTCTTGTTTAGTAAGAGTAGTGTAGTAGTTTATTTTTGTGCTTCTAGATATCGATCAATCTTAGAATAGTCAGCCAAAGGAAATGGTCTTGTGCTTTTGCTCTTGATTAATTATAATTATGCATAGTTGTATCAAAGGTGAAATTCGTAATTAGTAATTTCACCGTCTTATTTTTTACATTTCCGCACTTTGTTGGTTAGGGTGCGCAAGTGGAGGTTTTTGTAGTCGATCTTTACAAGAAGGGTTGCTTGAGGGAGTGTGGAATAAGTGATATACACCAGAGGTCACTTTTCCTCTCACTTTCCCCTAAATTTCTTACTGTAGTTAGCTTACTAATTTAACCTAACCTAAACTGTGATTTTTTTATTTGAGGATTTGTGCAGAAATTGGTACTATTGTCGCTGCTGGGCTTCAATTGGGAACAGAGCGAGAAATATTAGTACTGTCGGTTAAATTTTAGTGTCACCTTTCTTTTATTTAGGGTTTGATTTCATTTTGCCCTTTTGAATATGGATATGTTGTTTAGCAGAAAATGGAATTTAGGAAAACTGCTGGGTTCAACCTATTTGAGATTTTATGCGTTCATCCTTTTTAAAAGGTATGGTTTTTAATCTCATAATTGCCTGGCTTATTCTCAGAATTATTGAAAAAGAGGGAAAGTAAGAGAGAATGAAAGGCATGGAGGAAAAGGGGGGAGAAGGAGATAGTAGGAAGGGAAAGTGTAGAAGAAGCTAAGGTATGGAAAAGAGAATGAAATGAAGTACGTAAGTAGTGTAGGGTGAAAATGGAAAAATAAAAAGGAAAAATGTTGTTGTTGTTGTTGTTGTCGCCGTCCTCTAATAGGCAAATAGTTTTCATCTTTAATAGGCGAAGTCTATATTCAGGTTTTTGTTAAATTCATTCCCTGATTTCTTGATAAAATTAAATCTGATTTTTCATATCTACTATTAATTGGCTCCTGTTTCATTTCAATGGTCGATCTACGTGACTTACATGCCTTGTTTTTTTATTAATTCGATGATCTTAAGTGATTTTTATGTAGGCAAAATCTTAAAATGTGTTCTGGATGAAAAGTGAATGTAAAAGTTTACATCTTTCGACAATTAAGATGTGTTCTAGGCTCAAAGTTGATTTGTAACTCCAAATGTGTTCTAGCAGTTAAGATGAGCTCTAGGCTTAAAGTTTATATGTTGTAAAAGTTTACAACATTAACTATTAATATTAAGGAATATCTATCCATTTATTTATAGAAGCTCTAGGCCAACTTGTGTTTATAGGTAACTGTTGTATACAACAAAAGATCCGAGTCCTATAAAATGAATTCTGGGAGTTGGGGCAATGAACAAAGGTAAGCTTTCCTCGTTGCTCATTCTCCTCTCTTCAGTAGAGTAATGTTCCAAGAATCCAAGTGCATACCTTCCTAATAGAAAATCCTAACATGGAAAAGTTGTGTTGGGAAGAATTTAGCTTCCGATCATACATGACCTATTTTCCATAGTTGTTAAGTTGTTTCAACCCAATTTGATAATCTCTAATTTTAAATTATTCGTTAAATGTCTTTAACTTATCAGGTTTCCACCTCAAGTTGGCCATAGAGGATATTGTACTCACAACTTCACAGAGTGCCTATGTCTTGTGGTATATTTTATCCCGTGTGTCTAATTATTTTGTTTGCCTTTTATATTTTCTGTGAGGAGCATTTTAATCAATTGCAAACAAATGATTGGACGGAGGGAGTATGATTTAAGGGCTGCTTTCTTATATCTTAATTTTAAGGCACAAGTATAAAAAAAAGTACAGTCCTATCATACTCCGTAGAATTTGTTCTTGTGCTTATCTGACTGTATGATTAAATTTAAAGGTATATATGCTTTGGAATTTTTTTGCCTTCTATTATGCCTATATTATTTGAAATCTCCAGTTAATGATAATTGTCCTTCATCCACAGACAGAGTAACTAAATGGACAAATGTGGTTATTGCTTATGAGCATGTGGGTTAATGACCATTTTTTCATTTTTAACTCTCTTAACTCATAATTTATGCCATCTCCATTTTACATATATATTTCTAACTTTTGAATCATCACTTTCTTTATTTGTCAAAATTTATATATTGTAGTTACCAGCTCGATCAGTTTTTTTTATTCATTTAATAGGTTCACACTAACTCAGGAAATGGCTCGAGAATAATACCAGTGTTAAATTGAAGTTGCTGGCGACACATGAATTATCTATGGAGGTAATTTTTGTGTCCCATTTACATATTCCATTTCGTACAATTCCATTTAATTTTTATACCATTTCTATTTCTTTCACTATTTCAAGAGTAATTACTACTATAAATTTGCGTGATAGGTGATATGCAAATGATGGTGATGACATTCACATTGTTTAATGATAAGAAGCAGTAATTAATATAAATGAGTAAATTAATAATTACTCCCTTATGAGTTTCACTTTTCTAAAATTACTCTCTCATAAGTTCTTTTGCTAAAATTACTCCCTTAAAGATCACTTTTATCAAAAATTGCTTCAAAACTCCAATTTAAGTTACTTATTTTGTCTGTTTTTGAACTCCCCCTCCATTTGTCTACATAGTTTTACCTTTCAAAGTATAGATTGCCTAATGCACAGATGAAATAAGTTCAAAAATAGACAAAATAATTGACTTAAATTGGAGTTTTGAAGCAATTTTTGATCAAAGTGATCTTTAAGGGAGTAATTTTAGCAAAACAACTTATAAGGGAGTAAATTTAGAAAAGTGAAACTTATAAGGAAGTAATTATTAATTTACTCAATATAAATTGATTATATATAACAAATAATCAGGAATGAAATGGCTTGTTATGGTAGTTGAGTTGTTGTTCTTTATAAGTTAGCTGTTGTTAGTCTATTGAAACTCACACCTAGGAAATCTTGCACTTTTAACCATGTGGCATAAAGGAAAAAGAAGAAGAGAATGTGGATAGTAGAGGAATTGATATGGGGGAGATAGGTCGAATATGTGAACAAAAGAGAATTGAGAGTGCGAGAGATGAAAGGGATGATTATGTGAACAAGACACTGAAATGACCAAGGCTCTAAATAAGTTTGAAAGGATGCTAGATCTATTTGCTTGTAATGAAGATCAATCTTATATAGGCATTAGTAAGCTCGTTGAGATGCTAGGTTTATTTGATTGTTAACTAATAATCATCACTATATAGTTTGCCATCTAAATTTGTTATATTTTTACAAACTAAGGGAAGGGGCAAGAGAAATAGGAGAGGGAGAGGAGAAAAAAGGGGAGGAGGAGGAGGAGGAGAAGGGGAGAGCGGGACAAGGAAGGTATATGAACTATCGCTCAAAAGATTTTGATTTTAAGGTTTTCCCTTGGAGATGATGTGAGTTTTTGAGCTAAAATGAATAATACCCATTTGAGTATTTCATTGTAATTGAATTCAGCTGTTGTACTTCAGTCAGATATTATACATTATAAGGTTTATCAAGAGATGGGTGTAGGCTGAGATGTGTTGTTTTCATTTGAATGAGGCTTTGCTTTATGTGGTTGAGTTTGTCATCTTTTTAGTGTGATAACACTTAGTTTTCTAATAGCACAAGAACTCAATAATTGATGTGAGAGTTATGGATTTCTAAGAATGAACCAAATTAGGGAAAGTGTATTTATAAGTTATTCATATCATGTGTTATCATATTTTGTTTCTGCCATCTTGTTATTTGTACAATTATTTGTTCAGTTATAGAAATGGTAGCACAAGTGAGTGGAGCCCTTCCTTTGGTGACCAGAAAGAATGGGTACTGGATTTTTGAGTGGCATCATCATTGCGCCTCCCTTATTTAACTACTTCAGGCTCCTTGTGCTGTTAAAAAATTTAAAGAAGACAAAAAAATACGCTAAGAAAGCAACAATTTGTAATTAACTATCTTCGGATATTGCGTGCTAAGAATGCAACAATTTGTAATTAACATTAGCTTGTTGGGGTGTTATGAAGTGGTAACGGTATGTTGCAGATCACCCATAATACGCAAGAGAGACAAGGATGATGAAGAAAATGGGAGAAAGAGACTTAGGGATGGAGGCAGCAAAATTAACAAATTTCACACTATGTAGTTGGATGTTCAATTGGTTTGTACCGTGGTTATAGCATTTGAACTACAACTTCTTATGTAATTTAGACTTTATTTTGGATTGGAATCGAGAGTATGTGCACGTCCACTTGAGATAAATTTATAGTGAATGTCGAAACTTCAGTTTTTTTTTTTTTTAAATCTATGATAAAAAAAACATTGAGCTTTCTTTTGTTTTTTAAAAAATCACATCATGCAAAGAAATAAATCCTCGTGTTTGCAGTGAATTAATTTTACCATTAATAAGTGTGAATACAACCTCTCATTAACAAACTTCAATGCTCCATACACATAAAAAACAAATTATGCTTTGACCTCTTTAGTTATAATCTCAAAAGTAACAGTCTTAATTGCGCTTCTTACACTCAAGGTGTAAAACTAAGTTGATAAAAGTATCTTGGGGTACGGTGCGCGAAGCGCGCCGTACAACAACTAGTTGTAACTAA
>JAIUZE010041546.1:0-16751 GCA_022085475.1 Heliosperma pusillum | reverse complement strand
ATCATTGGATAATTGCAACATAGGTTTAGGTTCTGACATCACAACAGCAGGAGAGCGGATTTTACCTTTAACCTGGGTCCATCCCTCTTCCTCCACCATCATACTCTCATATACCACTAGAGTATCAAGGTTCAACACCGGAATCCCCACAATTTCACTTATATTTCTAGTAATTCGTGCTTCAATTGTTTGCGGAATTCGTATATGGGTCCCCTTTGATGATACAGCATCCCCCATTTCCAAACAGAGATATTCACAATTGCTAAAAGAAAGTCTTTTTTTTTGCTTTTGATTTACTTTTTACTTTATTTTGGGATATTTTTGAATTGGTTTTCCTTGCCATCTTGCAATTAAAACCCTAGAAATCCTAGAGAGAAGTCTGAGCTTTCTCTCTCATCATAACTATATTAATATTTTTTCCCTCAATTCGGTTGGAGCCATACAATATGGAGCTTTAGCTATAGGTCCGGTTCCGGGCATAAGATCAATGGAAAACTCAACATCACGCTCAGGAGGGATCCCGGGCAAGTCTTCGGGGAACACATCAACAAATTCACGTACTATAGGTACATCTTCAATCTTGGGCAAGGAGGTAGATGTAGAAGTCACAACACACAAGAATGCTTGGTGACCCTTTCTTACCATACTCACCAACTTCATTGCGGAAACCAATTGCACACCTATTCGGGAATGAGATCCCTTATAGGTTACTCTAACTGCTAAAGGACTCTTAAGGTAGATCTTTTGATCTCTACACTCGAATCTAGCATGGTACAAAGCTAGCCAATCTAACATAAGTTAAAGACACAAAAGACATAGATGCGGCGGTATCAAATAAAATGAGGCACGGTTGTTCTAAGATTGAGAACATACCCGTAATTATCACCGGATGACCATCGGCTTCGGCTCGGCTTAGAACATAGATAGATCCCTTGGGCTTGGCACTTGGAGTGGGCAACTTCCGATCGGGGCAATCATCATAACGGTGACCGGTCTTCTTGCAAAAGTAGCAAATGAAAGGTTGGTTGAAGCATCCAACACCGGGTTGGTGTGGTTGCCTACAACAGTTGCAAAGGAGACCTTGAGCTTGGACTCGAGCATTAGCATGAACTTGCGGGGGAGCATAGGGTCTAGGAGCCACATTAGAAGTAGCTTGGGGCAAGAAGGGAGTAAGAGCCCTTGCATTTGCATTTGCATTTGAAGGAGTGTTAAATCTCCGCTTGTTAGCATAGGCATTGGAAGATGAGGGAGTGAACGACCTTTTGCCATAGAAGTTTGGCCTAGGTGAGAAAGAAGGAGAGGGATTTTTCATCTTCGCTTCATCTTTGATGGCCTACATGAATTCTCGGCCCAAAGTGCATCATCATACAACTCTCCAAAGGAGGTATACCTCCTCCTTACTTTGCTTTGGAGCAAAGCACTAAGCGTATTACGATAGTAAAAAGCTCGGTCTTCATCATCCTTAATGAGTCTTGGTGCAAACTGAGCCAGGTTGTTGAATTGGGTGGTGAAATCTTGAACCGACAAGTCACCTTGTTTGAAATCGATGAATTCTTTTGAGTCTTTGTTGTTTGAGTTCTTTGGGGTAAAATCGATCTTCAACAAGAGTCTTGAAACGTTCCCAAATTGAAATTGACTTCAAGAGTAGCGGTAAGACTAGTAATCGACCACCAGTTGTCGACCTCTCTCACAAGAAAATGTTTGGCAATTCTTACTTTGTCTTCTTCTCGAACTTGATACAAGTCGAATTGCTTCTCCATCTCACGGAACCATTCCGAGAGCTCGGTAGGGTTTGGTTCTCCACCATAAGGCTTGGTCTTTCTCCTAGAAATTTGACTAGCCACCCAAGCATAGCCTCCTTGGTGATGGTCTTATCTAGGAGGAGGGGCTTGGTTAGCATGAGCATGGGCCGCATCTTGTTGATTCTTAAAGACTTGAGTGAGATTCTCCAATATGACATTCTCTACAAGTCGAGGTCTAACCATCTTCATAAGACACATAACCAAAACAATGTTAATCCTAACACTTAGCACAATCATAGAGACTACCGAGTAAATGAAAGTCCTAGACCTCTAATTAGACTCCTCTAATTAGTTCATTAAAATACATTAAATTAATGATTTAGGATCTAGTTATCATGCATGCAAATATAAAAGCATAAATATAAAGATAAGATGAATTTCCTTACAATGGAAATTTTCGGTCCAATATGGGCACAATAAGAACTCCTTCTTATTGTTCTTGAGCATGAAATTGATAGATGATCCTCCATAAAACAACCTCCAAAGAAGAAGGTCTCCTTCTAGTTGCACCCAAGATTAAACCCAAATAATCTTACCTTATTATTAACTAGATAATAAGTAAGATAAATACTACTAATATTATTGTATTACTACACTAGTAATATGGTATGAATATTAGTTTGCATGTGAGTTTTAGAGAGATGTAGGAGGTTTTAGAAAGAAGAAGAAAATAAGCATGAAAATCAAGTGTATCAAAATGAACAACAAGTGCCCATTATAAGGCACTTTGGCCGGCACACTCAAGCCCCAAAAATGGGTGATTTTCTTCTTATTTTATTCACATGCATAATGGTAGTGTATGGGATTGTATATTGATCTTGATCATGTGTCATACATGTCATAACATAAGGTGGAGTGTGGATTTAGTAGAGAATAAACATGATTGTTTTTCTACTAGCTAAAACCGGTCCACATGGTCTTATATGGACCATTTTGATTTTTGATATTTGTCCCACAAATACTTATTAATCACATGCTTAATTATCTTGCATAATTAGGTGTTAATTTGATCATATAACAATTATATGACTCAAATTAATAAACAATATATACTTAACTTTTAAGTGATATTTTACCATTATATCAATATATAATGGGTCCTACAATGCCCAGTTAATTTATTTTACAACTCTTTGTAAATATAATTAACTATTTACCTCTACCTCAAAATATATGCATAACCTCAACTAATTTAATGAATTAACGGATTAATCAGTTAAATAAATATTATTTAATCGTATTAAAAAATTAAGACCGTCAAATTTTATTCAGTCAGTGATCGTTAATGCATAATAAACTAAGTGGAAGGAGTCGTAACTCAATTTCCAAAAATAACTCTCGTACACTAAACGTACATATAAAATATATATAATGCTCTATAAAACGTATCGTATACAAATAATTAGTATTCTATTTGGGTCTCATCTATAGGTGTGACCTAAAGGGATCAGTTGATTACCGCCGTCAAACGACAATAACGTCAAACTCTAGTCAGCCAAGCGTTACCGATTTACGTTAATCAACTGACGTGGAGTATCAAAATATACTAATCATGCCACGTATATTCCAAATGAGATTTATTATATAAAGGCACTATTGTGGAGGACACTTACTCCAACAATCTCCCACTTGTCCGATACAAGTTGTGCATGTAGCAACACTGTTGCGGAGGATTCCTCCTCCTACAATTTCTCCCACTTGTCTCGGACAAGTTGAGTGCTACGATTCTCTTTGTCTCTTTTGCGTAACATCCTCCCACTCTTGCAGGTGTCTTACAGGTCGCACTGCAATTGAAAATTATAAATAGAGTGGTTTTCGCGATGTGGGGGAGAGTCACAGTCTGGACGGGAAAATCTATCTACCAGAGATCTCTCCGAGCGTGGCCAGCATTCGAGTACTATCCTCGAGTGGCCCGAAGATGTTAATACTCAACGTGGGTGGACAATCATGTTGACCCACTTACACTGTAGATGCAAGATCACCATGACCCAGAAGAGTCCATCGGTTCATTCACGGCACGCACCCTAGGACAAAAACCAAAGTCAATCGGAAACTACACCGACTCAGGTAAATGGTCGCCAGTCTAAAGAATCGACTCATAGGAATAAAATAGAAATCCCCGCCACGACCATGCTTCAACAATTTTGATAAGGGACTCTATTATGGTCACTGCCCGACAGAGTGTCTCCACAGTCTGTCTATGTAAACGACCAGTCATCTCTATGACCCCATGGTGCTGAATCAACCATCGATCGACTTACAATCTAGTCACTTCGAGACGTCACCTCAAATGAGTGACTAGGGACAAAACACTAAGCTCATCCTGTTCACTTGAATTGGATTCAACTTTTCTTTCAACCAATTCAGATAAACAAAGTATTAAAATTTAGTCACACTAAATAAAGGAGTTTTTAATGAAACTCTAACAATGAATGCGATTATCTAATATTTTGAAAAATTGATACGCTATCAATAATTTCATATCTCATAATCTCTAGAAATTCAGGTACATATTTCAATCCCCATTGAAATGACATGACTATCATGTTCAGCCTGCAAAAGGCATGGCTAATGGATTAGCAATACTTGAATCTTTCCCATCGTTCTGATTGCTATTTCTCTTTGTCTACGTAATCTCATATTACATAAAACTTTCTAAGTACATGTCTAGTTTTGAATCTAGACTTAGGACTCTTGGCCTAAAGGTAGCTCCCACTGTTTTACCAGTATCATGGGATAGGATATACAACTATAGGAACTACTTCTAGTCCCTTCAATACTGTCGAATCCAAGCTACTTTCATATGCAGCATCATATGATGCAATATACTCTATTTCCGTTGTGAAATCCGCAATGATAAACTTGCCTGGAACACTTCCAGCGGATACATGACATTTATATTTGAAAGTGTCATTCCTACTTAGAACCTTTCCAATAGTCTTTTCTGCTTGGAACTCTTCCAACAGATAAATCTTTTATAAAACACAGCCAGTTCGTGATTTCAAATCACTTTGATCAGTTTGGAAACTGAAGTCTGTGTAAACTCTTACACACAACTCACTATAAACTCCAAACATATGGAACATATCTTTAGTCCTTTGCAAGTACTTAAGGATGTTCTTTATGGCTATCAAGTGAATCTCACTTGGATTTGATTGTAAACGACTTGTCATGCTCAAAACATGCGAAATGTCGGATTGAGTATACATCACAGCGTATATAATTGATCCCGCAGCGGAAGCAAAAAGGAATCAATTTATCATGTGTTCAACTTCCTTGAACTAGTCAAATATCTTATCAATATAAGAATTTTGACTCAATGCTAATATCCTTTTAGATTTATCTCCATAAATCCAGATATCTAAAAGATGTATTCTACTTCTCCAAAATCTTCCATCATTTAAAATGATCAATATGTCTCCACATATAAGACTGATGAAAACCATATTACTCCCACTAAACTTCATGTATAAACATAATTCCTCGAGATATCGAGAAATATTTTACAACATGATTGACACACTAATTCCAACTCTTTAGTTCTTACTTAAGACATCCTCTTAAGCTTGCAAAATTAACTTAGGATAGTTAGGATCTACGAACCCACAGGTGAATATAAAATATTCTACCTCTTCTAGAATCGTATTCAAGAAGGTGGTTCTTGAGATCCAATTGTCATCATACTATTATGAAATGCTGTAATCGCTAAGTATATTCGAATGGATCGAAGAATTAAGGTTGGTGCAAAACTCTTTGCCTACCAATTTATCTTTGAAAACATTTTAATGTTCATCCATGCAAATTTCGATCTTAAAAATCAATTTACATTGAAGAGGTCGTACTTCTTCAAGTAAAATTTACATCCATGCAAATTTCGATCTTAAAAATCAATTTAAATTGAAGAGGTCGTACTTCTTCAAGTAAAATTTACCAGGTCATATACCTGACCATCACGCATGGAGTCCATTACGAATCGCATGACTCTAAGACATAGCAAGCAATTGGGACTAGAAACAGTCTTTTATAAGTCATAGATTAGAATTCATCACTATTAAGGAGTGCTAAAATTCCACCTGACCTTCTAGGTTCCGAAGAAAAAACTACTGAACAAGTAATGAGGAAACTTTTTCCGGACCATATGCTCAGTTTGTGGCTCTTAAAACATTTTCCCCCACTCTGTCTTTTCAAGAAATAATCGTATTTTTTTATTGAAAGACAGCATCACGAGTCACAAACGCTTTGTTCTCGTGGTCAATGTAGGATTATTGAGCACTTGTTTTATTCGGATAACTTATAAATTAGGTACGCTACCTATCCATATCGTATATGAAACAAAATCCGACTGTTTTAATTGTGCTTAGATATGTTGGGAAAAGAAATAGCAGACAAAGTAATAAGATCCCAAATTTAGTCGAGTGGCTCAGATTACCTTGACAAAGACAAAACCATATCGTATAAGGTTTTGTATCTCTATTAAACAACACCTTATCTCATAATGTATGTTAGAGAAGTTAACTTGTGAAACTATTTCACAATACTTTTGGTGAAAATCAAAGTCAATACTTAGATATTTACAGTTACGATTTACTCGTAAGTCCTTGTCTAATACTCTTGGTGATTAACTACTTCACATTGAAGCTCTTTGAACTTTTCAAAGATTTCTCATAGCACCTCATTAAGTAGAATCAATTGAAATATCTACTTAAATCGTTGGTAAATAAAGTGAAATAGTCATAACCATCTCTGGTTGTGTTTGTTATTGGACCACGCATATTCTAATGTAATAGGGCCAATAACTCACTAGTTCGATTTCCTTTTAAATAAAAAGGGCACGAATCATCTTGCCTTGAATACAAGATTCGCACGCACCATAAGATTCAAAATCAGATGGTTTAGGGATAGTTGTCAATACTAGCCTCTTAATGTGCTACACAATCCAGAATTAAGATTAGATTAGGGTCACCAATTTTGAGCTTTTACAATCTATATGACAAGTAATTACTAGTTTAGGTCAAGAATATAATTACCTTTGATTGGTATGGGATAACCATTGACCAAGTATAGGCATAAAAAGATACAACGCTTGTTCTATTCACAAAAGTGAAACACTTGTGTCGTACACTAAAGTGGATACTATATTCTTTATTTAGAGGTCATGTACATAATAACGTTTATTAAAGTATACCTCTAAATCCAAAACTAGATTGATCACATTATAACTTTTATATGTCTCTATAGAAATAAAACTACAATAGTTATATTTCCATTGTTGGTCGACATTTATTCATGGCTAGTTGTCGCACGAATCATTATTATATGCATTGAATACATCGATGAAAACCATAATGGGTATCTAATACCCAAAACTTGCATTTAGCAAAATAAATGTCGATCATATAGATATTATGGGTGACAATAGTACACCCAATTTCTAACTCTTTAGAAAACTTGGGGCAGATTCTTTTCTTGTGTCCTACACTGTAAAATAGAATCGTCAAAAGTTGGGTTCGACACCTTGCTTGGGTTTTGACTTTTACTATTCAAAATAGTCTTGCCTTTTTTCCCTTGCCTTGTTTCAAAATCGAGCCAACCTACTCTTGAACCTCGTCTTAACAATTAAGAATATAAACATCATTCTTAGTGCTCCCACTCACTTTCATGAATACCTACTTAGATAAGTATATTAGAATTATTGTGAAGACTATTCTTCATTTCATTCATGGTTTTACCTTAAAAAGGATAAACATTTCATGAAGTGACTACGGTATTTGGTTATTAACGATTTTAAATAAATCGATTAACCTAGTCGTCCCAACTGATTTGGACTCTTTTGAGGTAAGCCTCGATGAGGAGCATAATGACGACATACCAAAATACAAATATTTTCTTTGGAGCAAAAATTGATTGTACCATTGTTATAAGAAGACGTCACTAAAAATCAAAACGTTTTTGACTAAGTGTGACTTATTCATTTACTTTTCATAAGAGACATTTGCAATGGTGAATATGAGGATCAAAAGATAAAATTCATTTTGTCTTTAGCTACGGTGGTTTGAACGGAGATCGCAATCAATATACTACCATATAAAATAATGGAAACCCTTTCCATGATTGAACGGATTTACAAGTTCATAGAAAAATATTTGTCATTTGCGCGTATAAAATAAATATCAACGGAAAATAAACATTCATTGCTTAAATATAATTTACTTGTAAAACATTTTTAACAAGTCACTCATATAATGACCCCTCACGAAATTATATAAGTGATTCCAAGACCCATATTTAGACAAAAATAGTCATCGCATGCTACCTTTATCTAAAAATGGTAAGTCAATACTTGACTAATTCTACACTTAGAACTCTTGGTTGACGGATTTCAACTAAATCCATCCCCTAGTCCCAAGATAACGCTTATCTCGTTGAGTCCAATCCAATTTTGGCTTGTGATCGCATCACCCTACTTACCCGAGGTAAAAAGGGACCCACGAGCGTGGTAGCCCTAATGAACACGGGGTTCATAGGTGCTTCCATTGGTAAGGCTAAATCTCAATTTTTTTTTTAAGTTATGTGAGAGGTCTTGTCAATTTTGTTATTAATTCCCTATAAGCGAACTAAGTCGGTGAATTTTGAATAACTTTGAATTGACAATCGCGAAATAAAATAAAAATGCATGTCGGCGATATTGGCATGAGCGGAAAAATAAAGCAAGCAAATAATAAATCCTAGTATGGCCACCTAGCTAATCTAATTAACTAGTAGATTACAAAATCGGAAACCAACTCCTTGGCCCCTTGCCTCTTCATGGCACCGTCTTTTGGAACACCGACTTCGGAAATCTCCGTCTTTATAATAATTAATTACAAAAAGATACAAATAAAATTCCTATTATACATTTGATCTAAAAATGAAATTAAATTATTACAAATGGCGATACGAGATCGCAAATAAAATTACAACCGAATCGGTATTCCCTTACATTACGGGTAATACCGATTAAAATAATCTAGGCCATACTAAGTACAACTTGCATAAAAATTAAATAAATGACATTCATTCATTCAAAAATAACAACATAAATAAAATGTTGTAAAAAAAATCATGCCAAAATCGCCCTTAACACTTATCATTCTCATTCTAGCTCGGTTTTATGGATTTTATCGATTTTTAACCATTAAAAATCAATAATCAACACTTAAATCGTATTTAAGCTCAAACTAATTATCTAAACTGATTTAGAACTCAAAATTAGTCCCCACTAACTTTTTTGTATTTAATTAGTTCGAATTGATCGTATTTGCTAAATATAGAGGTTTAATCATAACATTTATGAACTAAAACCAAAATAAAATATAAAACTCATAAAAATTTGAAACCAAAAATTTTGTACATTTTGGAACACTTCCAGGAACTCTAAAAAACAGAAACATTTGCCCAAAAAGTTGGAAAAAGTTTATGAACAAATAACATAGTATTCAACGGTTTTATCAAATAAAAACCATTAAATATAGTCAAATAGTGAAACAAATTATAAAATTTCACCAAGATGATATAAATCAGATTATAAAATGTACCAAAAAGTTTCAAAACCATAAAAGGACGTTTCAATTTTATGAACATAATAATCTCACTTTATTGACTTTTATCTTATAAAAATCAATCATCATGCAAAACTTAATTAGACGTCACGAAATTTTACATACAGTATGTACAACATGCACGTGAGATCATATCAAAAATTCATGTCCAGAATCAACATGCAACTATTTTTAGTTAACTTTTAACATAAAATATGCATATTAACATGATTTAAAGGCCATAAATCAAAATAAATAGCAAATTAATCCCTAAAATCACCAAATTTGACCAAAACCATTTTGAGGTCAGTAGGTATGCATGCAAATCAAAAATATCGTGCAAACCAATTTTTAACACAAATTTTCAATTTTACCCAAGTTATCGTATAACTCGATTTTAATGCTTAAAATCGACATGCATGTAACATTTGAGCTCTGATACCACATGAAAGTCCTAGACCTTTAATTAGACTCCTCTAATTAGTTCATTAAATTACATTAACTTAATGATTTAGGATCTAGTTATCATGCATGCAAATATAAAAGCATAAATATAAAGATAAGATGAATTTCCTTACAATGGAAATTTTCGGTCCAATATGGGCACAATAAGAACTCCTTCTTATTGTTCTTGAGCATGAAATTGATAGATGATCCTCCATAAAACAACCTCCAAAGAAGAAGGTCTCCTTCTAGTTGCACCCAAGATTAAACCCAAATAATCTTACCTTATTATTAACTAGATAATAAGTAAGATAAATACTACTAATATTATTGTATTTATGATTTTTTACCCAAGATTAAACCCAAATAATCTTACCTTATTATTAACTAGATAATAAGTAAGATAAATACTACTAATATTATTGTATTACTACACTAGTAATATGGTATGAATATTAGTTTGCATGTGAGTTTTAGAGAGATGTAGGAGGTTTTAGAAAGAAGAAGAAAATAAGCATGAAAATCAAGTGTTTCAAAATGAACAACAAGTGCCCATTATATGGCACTATGGCCGGCACACTCAAGCCCCAAAAATGGGTGATTTTCTTCTTATTTTATTCACATGCATAATGGTAGTGTATGGGATTGTATATTGATCATGATCATGTGTCATACATGTCATAACATAAGGTGGAGTGTGGATTTAGTAGAGAATAAACATGATTGTTTTTCTACTAGCTAAAACCGGTCCACATGGTCTTATATGGACCATTTTGATTTTTGATATTTGTCCCACAAATACTTATTAATCATATGCTTAATTATCTTGCATAATTAGGTGTTAATTTGATCATATAACAATTATATGACTCAAATTAATAAACAATATGTACTTAACTTTTAAGTGATATTTTACCATTATATCAATATATAATGGGTCCCACAATGCCCAGTTAATTTATTTTACAACTCCTTGTAAATATAATTAACTAATTACCTCTACCTCAAAATATATGCATAACCTCAACTAATTTAATGAATTAACGATTAATCATTAAATTAAATCTTATTTAATCGTATTAAAATAAGACGTAAAATTTATTCAGTCAGTTATCGTATAATTCACTAATAAACTTAAGTGGAATGAGTTCGTAACTCAATTTCCAATAAATAACTCTCGTAACTAAACGTACATATCAAATATATGTAATGCTCTAATTAAACTGTATCGTATACAAATAATTAGTATTCTATTTGGGTCTCATCCTATAGGTGTGACCTAAAGGGATCAGTTGATTACCGCCGTCATACGACAATAACGTCAAACTCTAGTCAGCCAAGCGTTACCGATTTACGTTAATCAACTGACGTGGAGTATCAAAATATACTAATCATGCCACGTATATTCCAAATGAGATTTATTATATAAATGCACTATTGTGGAGGACACTTACTCCAACAGTAAAGTCCTTAATTTCTACCCATCTCTCATTCATTATTTTAGGGTCAAGTTATAATTTAAGTTTAGGGTTCACATGTGTGCGTCGGGAGCGTCATAAGCTCTGATACCAACTGTGACAACCCTCGCGGTAGCGGAAATAAAAAATAACAAGCATGCAGTTAGATAGCGGAAAATACGAAGTTTTTGAAACTTTTTACATGCCAAGAGGAAAATACGAGGAGTGTCAAATAAATACAAACGAAAGAATAAAATACTACAAGGAGACATAGTCTCTCAAAACGTAGTCAAAGCATAAATAAAGTCTAGCAAACTAGCTAAGAACGTCAAGGGGTGAATCGTCAAAGGCCAACGCCCGCTAGCTCACACACGAACCCAAAAGAAAGTAAAGATCCAAACATGAAACCTGTAAATTCATAAAATATGAACGCCACGGTCAGTAAGGAGTAACTTCGGGTTCTCCTAGCCATATCACAAGTAAACACATATAGGCAACCACTTAAGCACATATCGTCATACATATAATTACACCATGTGAGATATATATATATATATATATATATATATATATATATATATATATATATATATAGGCCGGATCCGGTGAGGCAGCTAATTATGGCGAGGCGGCTAGCCTCACCAAATTCATTCATTAAACTTGGGCTGACTAATAATTCCTAATATGCATTGAGCTGAAAAATTGTTGGGGTGATTCCTAACTTTTCATTTGACCCAAAATCATTTCTCTCTCTAAAAAAATAAAAAGCCCAAAATACTTAACCTCTCTCTCTCTAAAAAACTAACAAATTCAACTGCCATAAAAGTTAAAATATATCTTCATACAATCTTCATAATATCACAGACTGTTATCTTCATGCATAAATTTAGGTAATTCAATCAATCATATAAGTTTGTTAATTGCATCATTCAATCAATTGCATCATTATATTCGATCATTCACTCAAATTTTCGATCAAAATTTTCGATCATTCATCTAGTTAATTGATCATTCATTCAATCAATCAAAGACGAAGATTTCCAGGTAATTTCCAGTTAATTTCAAATTTTCGATCAAAATTGAGCATACTCATATAGGTTTGTTAATTCAATCATAAATCGATCATAAATCGATGATATAACGATCGATTGATATTTCCTTGATGATATAAGGCTCGCGATTTACTTATTACATTATTTTCGTCGATTTGCAGCTGTAATTGCTATGGAGATTGTACATATCGCAACGGTTGATGATAATACAAGTGTTATTGAAACAGGTATTTTTTTTTATTTTTTCGCTAATTAATGTTTTGTGAAACAGAGTGATATATCAGGAGTAGACGAAGAAGAGGAACAAGAAGAGTGTAGAGAATGATGGCGATGTGAGCATGATGACGATGGAAGGAGCACAAGTTTTATTACATTTACTTTGATTAACTCTTTCTCTTATCTTGATTTTGGGAAACTTCGACAAGATTTTGTGAAACTTAGAGCTTGATATGTGAACATAGAAGATAATATTCTGAGACTTCTATGTTCACCTTGATTTGTGAACATAGAAGGTCTGAAACTTTTGCTGTTAATGCCAGACCTTATTTTGTGAATGCCAGACCTTATTTTGTGAATGCCAGAGCTTATTTTGTGAATGTCAGACCTTTTAATATGAATTGGTAGAAGACGAAGAACACGAAGAAGAAGAGTGTTGCTTAAAATTACCTGTAGGTTGTCTAGGCAACTTCTCAATCCTATCCCATTCCTTCATTTTCAATGGTTTACGGTGTTGATGTCGATTATTATGATTATGATTTTTTTTAACAGAATTTGATGTCAATCGTTTTCATATGAATCTATTTGATTTTGTTAGCCATGTTGTCATTTGGTTGTTATGAACATAGATATGGCCCTTGCATTGGTTTGCGACTTTCAAAGTAAATCTCAGACCTTATTATGTGAATCTGAGACTTTGTTTTTTGAATATCAGATCTTAATTTCTGAATCTCAGACCTTATTATGTGAATCTCAGACTTTGTTTTGTGAATCTAAGACCTTATCATGTGAATCTGAGACTTTGTTTTGTGAATATCAGATCTTAATTTGTGAATCTCAGACCTTATTATGTGAATCTGAGACTTTGTTTTGTGAATCCGAGACCTTATCATGTGAATCTGAGACTTCGTTTTCTGAAACTGAGATTTTGTTTTGTGAATCTGAGAACTTGTTTTGTGAATCTGAGACCTTATTTTGTGAATCTCAGACCTTATTATGCGAATATCAGACCTTATTATGTGAATATCAGACCTTGTTTTGTGAATCAGAGACCTTATTTTGTGAATATCAGATCTTAATTATGCTCAATCGTTTTCATATGAATCTATTGGATTTTGTTAGCCATTGTAACAACCCGAAATGTACCCTATTTTTCTAGTGAAAATATTTTACGAATACTTTTCAGCGAATTTAAGTTTTAATTTTTTACAGTCGAATTTGGAAATTCCGAGTTCGTATTTGGAATTTCTGCGAGATTCCATGAGAATCCCGTTTTAAGTCAACTTTGACTTTCGTTGACTTTTCCGACTCACCTCGTAAATTTAAAGACCGAAATTATATTTGAAAAATAATAAATTTATTTTATTTTTATTAAGATTTATTTGAATTTATGATAATTTAATATAATTATTTTGAATTTATTCGGAATTTAAGAGAAGGTTTTACGGTTTAACCCCGAACGTCATTTAACTATTCCCGAGTCAACTTAAATCCCGAAACAAACCCGAAACCCGACTTTGGCATGAGTCACACGCACCATGTCATCTTTTTCCACTCACTTTAGATCTTTTAATTCTTTCGATTAAACTAATACGAATATCTAAGATATTTGTAACTTTATCGATCCGTCATCTTAAACTTCGCAAATCGCTTAAAAAACAGACCCGATTCTTCTACAACCACACGGCTCCTCCTCTCCTCGTAGGACTAGATATTTTCCTTTCTTTTGATTACAATAACATAATATCTAATTAATATCTAGATATTTGATTAAACTATCATTAAACCTAATAATATCTAATTAATTACCTTAATATAATTATAAAACCCGAGTCAATCCCGTAACAACAATTTCAAAACCCGACTCCATTTTTCTCTATATTTACACGGCACACACCACCCCATTACTCACCACTTATCTTTTCATTTTACACTAAATCAACTTAATATCTAATTAATACTTTCTTTAATATAATCAAAATCGTTCTTAGTGTTCTTCATCGTTCTTCATCGTTCTTCATCGTTCTTGAGCAAAATCGTCACAAAACCTTCGTTACTTGTTCAAATCCGTCCTAATTTATATTTCTAGAGTCTCCTCTTCGCTCTTCATCTCCATGTACGTTTTATTTTCAATTCCGACAAAATCATTTTCAACACTTTAATTGTTGAAATCAAGTTTTAATTCTAATAATGTTATTTTTGTCATTTCTTATAGGAGGAGATTATGAAGACGAGTTTGGTGACTCGTATATTTTAGAAGAAGATTAGTAGACGGGGTTTTAGTTCTTATTTTGGTGCTACTTGATTTTGTGCTAGCTAAGGTAACGATTCCGAGTTACTCGACGAATTAATGTTACATACTTTTACTTATGTTTTGTTATTTACGGTTTTTAAGTAGTAACATGTTAGGTTGTTATTATTATTATGTTGTATGAATTTTATCATATTTAATGTTCTTGACATGTTGGATGATTTATTCATAATCAAAATTTTTATATGAATGATGGATGAATTGGTTGTTAAAATGGATGGTTGATAATTAAAACATGTTAGGAATAAATTTGGTGTGGTGGTGTGTAGTGGCCGTGTAAGGTGGTTGGAAAACCAGCTCAAACCAGGCCGGTTCAGGCCCGGTCCAGGCCGGTCTGGATTGGTCCGTGGTTGGTCCTTGGGTCTTGTGTCGATACTTGATTGTTTTGTTGTTGTTTTGACGGGTTTTAAATATGTTAAGCATGCGGGAAAATATTAAGAAACAGGTTTTAGAAACGTCGACCCAAAACAGGCCCAAACCAGGCCCGTGGGCCCAGTCCAGGCCCGGTTCTTGTCTCGGCCCAAAACAGCCGTGGGTCCCCTTCCTTGGACTTGTGACGGTTTTTGAATTTATGGTTATTATTATATCGTGTTTTGTAATATTTAACAAGTGGGAAATTTTAATAAGTAAATTATTTAATTAAACGGTTTTTCATAATGTTAATCTTTCTCACATGTTAGAAATTATAATACGCGATTGTAGTTTAATTTGATATCCTTTAAGTCAAGCGGGTTTTCGTAAGATTTAATAATTCACATGTTAGAAGTTGGAATAAAATAGCATGAAATGAATATGATGATTTTATGTTCAAGTCTAAATGGTAAAGACTCTGTTTCTAGCAGGTTTGACCAAACGGGTTTGGTCAAACTAAGATCTAGTCAGCCCCGTTTTGACTGATGACCCGTCGCGGGACTCGGGTCGGGGATTTGTCTTCAAGTAAGTTTTATTTAATGAAGGAATGAGCCTTAGTAGATATGAGGCGATATGATAATTGAATATGATTTATATGCAATTAGTCACATGATAGGAAGTTTTTCCCGTGACGGTTTAATTATATGATATATGTCGTGTTGACTAAGTACCCATAGAGAATTATGAGTATATGGCGTCTTGACCATTCTAATTCTAAATGAGTATCTTGGACCATGCCATAGATAGGCCTTACTATCTTTAACGAGTATATAGTTCACAGCTTGATAGCTTTTGTGTCACGGCCTGGGGGGTTTATCTCCAAGTCGGGGCATGGCTGCCTAATAGTTCCACTTTGGGAATGGAGCCAGCTTAATTACTAGCCAACTCTGCTTAGGGGGTCGCCTAGTAGAGATTCTTGTGTACTTTTGGTCATGAGACGGGGAATGGAATAGCTGTTGTCGCTAGGTCTGATCAGTCTAGGACTAGGATGTTTTCCTACCTTGTGGTATAGCCTCGAGTTACAGAAGTCGACTATTGACTGTGCTAAGAACTGATGCCTGTTTCTAGACGTATTGGTCTTTCATGTTTGATGATTCTATGAATCTTAGAAGGTGAGATGCAAGCCGGCTAAGGTTGAGAGAGTTTGGATTACCGGTTGTTAACTGATTCACATGATATTATGTTTGATTAGGGTTTGAGTGTATCAAGGCCATGTTTTAAATGTAACCTCTGAGCCAGCATACCAGCTTCCCTACCTCGTATTATAGATTGTTAACGGATTCACATGATAGCTTTCATATGCTTGGTTATATGTTAGTTATTTGTTTCATAACATGAAAAGATAGCGTATATGTTCACGTTGTGTATTTTCCATATACATCTGTTATGTTATTCATGTTTTATTAAACTCGACATTTCGTGGATGGGAGAACTCGGAGTTACTCCCCACTGACTGGTGTGGCTTTCCGGTTTATATTAAT
>JAIUZE010041545.1:0-13574 GCA_022085475.1 Heliosperma pusillum | reverse complement strand
AAGAAGTCTAACAATTAAATATATGTATTAATAAATTTAGCATGACCATGTTCGTATAATATACTAAACGGAAACTAGACCAAATAGGAAATGAGCAACTACATAGCCCAGTAGAAGACCGCGCCCGTTAGGGTGCGAACCACTAACTAGTTAATATATAAAAGAGTGTAAATCATTTGGAGAAGATCATCTCACAAAATGTAAATAAACAAGGTGGCTGGGTAAATAAAAGTACAGTCGGGGTTTGAGGGTGAGAGGCAGTATAAGTGTATAACGGACGTTTTAAATTAGTTCAATAATTAAAGGATTCTATAGGTAATATTGGTGTCATTTACCAATATTACAATATGTCTATAGGTTGTTCTACTTTAATTATTGTGGGTTTCGAATTGGTATTTATTCGGAACAGTTAGGTTGTACTGCTCATATTTTTATAGTGGATTTTAGTTTATTTGGCTAGTCAATTTTACTATTGGTACAAAAGATTTTACATTGAATTTAACCCTACATATCGTCTCATTTTATTTTTACTTACATTTATTATATTTACGTTTATAGTTTAATCATCGATTAGTTGCGCGTTGGTTTTTTTTTGTTCAAATGAGCGCACAATATCGCGGGTGAGAATCGAACCCCCAACTTCAAGGTTGGAGTAAGAGTAATTTTACCACTTGAGCTACCTCTTGTTCTCATTAGTTGCGCGTTAGTGGTTAACGTTAAGATGTACTCGTAACAATGATAATGCTCTCTTATTATTCTTATACACTTGCACGCATCACGTATAAAAAATAATTAAGTTCAATTGGCAAGCTTGATGCGATAACTTTTCCAACTTTTAGTCTAAAACAATAGTAGTGCTTAGTTCGGTATGGGTCTGGCCGGGTCAAATTTCAGCTAGCCTATACTCAGCCCACCATTCGGGTATAGTACAAATATTATAGCTTATAATATTTACAACAAAACTCGAAAATTTTATTATATACCATAGAAATTATGCTGTCAGTTGTAATACAATAGGCTGTATACTACTATAACTCAAGTTGTATAATAAGCATTGTACAACCATTTTACATTTATCCGATTTTTTTGAGTTTTTTAACAGTTTTTTTATGTGTAAGTGTGTGAGTGCAAAGATTCTATAATATAGTTCAGATTTTTTAAATGAAAACTCAAAAACATTAGTAAAGAGGTCCAATTATAAATCATCATTTGTATTACAACTAGTGGGGATATGTAGTCTATTAATTTCACTATTCGTATTCCGACTCTTTTAGGCCAAGCTGGGATGGGCTTTGGGGCCTAGACCATTTAATTAGCTCTAATACCAAGGGAAGTAGAAACCACGTATAGAAGGAATCCGTTTTTAAAATAATGCTGAAAAAATAAAAATTTATCGTTTTGGGTTGGTCTAAAAACTATTTATCGTTTTGGTGTCCACGTAGGCTCGGGATTTGCGAGTCAATATCGAGGCAAAGACACGCCATTGCCAATGGCGTGTCTTCAATGATCATTTTTTTGGGCCAAAGCAGAAACATAAGCAAAAATCTAGGCATTAGACACGCCATTCGCATTGGCGTGTCTGTAGAAGGAGACACGCCATTCGGATTGGCGTATCTTTAACATTGATGTTTTTTGAAAATACAGAAGGTGTTGCTCTATGCCATTAGTAAGACACGCCATTAGCAATGGCATGTCTCCTTCATTAGACACGCCAATCCTAATGGCGTGTCTTGGCAGTGAATTTTTTTTTTAAAAGTTTTGGTACCTAGTCACTCACTCTATTTACCTTCGTAAGCAACAATAAAAGATTACGCAATTTTGACAAAGAAAACATTGTTTTTATAAGATTTAAAAAATTTTTCACACACATAAAAGCGGCACAAGGGGTTTCGAGCTTAGTCTAGTTACTAAAATATCGATTACACGTCCTAAAAAATATTAAAACTGCTTCATGTCTTCTTTTTCCCACGAAGACGAGACCAAATCTTTTTTTTCTTTGAAGGCTCCGGGGTTCCTTGTTCATTGATTGGCGACATTGAAGTATTGGTGCGCCTTGACCGTCGCCTGAACACTTGCAAGGTCTCATCGTCTTCCGCCATTGACTCTTGCATTGTCGAACCATCTCCCCTTTCTTCATGTTGTTCCTCCACTTGGGTTTCTTGCGTCGGTTGGTGAAATTGTTGAAGAAGATGTGAATACCCAACATGTTCAAGAGATTGGGAAGTGTTGTCCCAGATGTTAGACATGATGTTACGGTAATGAGGGGGCACCTCTTGAGGCATCGCTTGTATCTCCGTATTGCATGTCCTATGGACTTCGGCAAACCCATGAGATTGTAAGTGTTAAAAAATAATAATTTATGAAAGATTTTAAATATTAATAACGATTCATATTAGTAAAACTTACAAGATAAGCAGTGGCTCCTAACGGTGCTTGGTAAGCTTGTTGGAAGGTAGGGCTGATAAATCGGCGAGTTCGATCCCGGTACCAAACCATGTAAGGGTCATTGTAGCCCATGTCACTGTTATCCTCAACACCAAGGAACCTAAATTGGTACCTCCTAAACCACATAGCTAGGTATGCTGAATGATAATCCGCCCAATTCCTTGAATGAGCACCCCTTTTATCCATTTTATGTAACTTGGGTTCGGTATCAGCAGGTTCAGGGATATTTTGTTTCCACCCAAATTGACGAGCGACCCTATTAGGCAAATGCCACTCAACAATATCGAAACAAATCATAGGGGATACCACAGACCACTCACCCGAGTCATTATAACAAGCTTCAGGCAAAAAAGAAAAGATGACTTGGGGGTAAGGTTGCCATACAAATTGATCGGGACGCATGTTATCTAAAGCATCCCTATACCCGAGTAGAGTGGTTATGGTTGTGCCTTGAGGCCTCCTACGATGCACGCTCAACCACCTACGACCCAACGAATCAACTCGTAGTTGATGTTGTGAACCTAATGGATATGGTCCTTGAATAAGGGGTGGGTTTTCAGGGCCCGTGACTATAGGTCGAGCAATCGTAATCCGCTCCCATGCCCACAGTTGTAATAAAATAAGAGGGCCTCCTATATCTCTTGCCTTCATGTTGCTTGACCTACATAAATTACGATATAGAGTGGCAAGAACCGCACTACCCCAAGAGTAATCATTAATGGCATTTAAATCTCTCAACAAAGGCAAATATACAACTTGAATATCATTGCCACTCTTGTCCGGAAACATCACAGTTGCCATTAAAATAAGCAAATAAGCTCTTACATATTGATGTAGAACTTGTTCGTTTGCTTGTTCCGGAAGACCACTAAAATTTTCTGTCAACCAACCAATCCTCAAAGAAGCCCATTTAAGATCCTCTTCCCCCGGTGTTTGACCTAACAGTTCATATATCAATGCTCTCCAATTACACGCGGATGACCCAGTAACAACATCTCCTCTAATCCGTAATCCCAACAACACTTGCACATCTTGCAATGTCACATTAGCCTCACCAACGGTCATATGAAAGGTATGGGTCTCTGGTCTCCATCTCTCAACCAAAGCAGTTATGAAATCTACATTAAATTTTAAACCTACTACTCTATGGATAAAGTAAAACTGAGACTCCCTAATGAAGTCAACTACACGATCACTTACCAAAAACCCCTTGTGCATAGCTAAGTGTGACCTACATCTGAGGAAACCCTTGTCGTCCCCGTCCCATATTGCCTTGCTCCGGTGGGTTTCTTGTTGTGTGAGAACTTCCGGGTTGACTGGTCCTGGTTGCAGGCGGTACTCCATTGATCCTGCACATGTAAAATAATTGTTAGTTTAACATAAATAATACAATTGTTAATTAAAATGAATACGTAAAATACAATGTAAGTTTAACAAAATACCCTTGGGAATTGTTAACTCTCATGGCACAAGTTTTTTTATTATGCCCTATGCCACGCCACAAACTACATGACACCTTAGTCTTGCATTTCTCATCCATTTCATTGCGAAATCTTTTACCATGTGGTCTACCTTTTCCCCTTCTTTTTCCCTCATCACACACTATTCTAGGACCATTATAATGACCCCAATAAGCCTCATATTTCAAAGGATGAAATTTGCTAGCATATGAAGCCAAATGCTCTCCCGTTGTGTAGCTAATTTCCACAAATTGGCTTGCATTTAACTTCATTTTTTTACAAACCGCGTACACATGTGAACAAGGGTACTTGTACGTTTGGAACTTGTTACAAGTACATGTCCTCTTTGACAAATCAACGGTGTGCAAATGGCTACCACGTGACACGTTTCTTGAACCTCTACGTGTTGTCACCTGGTACAACCCTCCAACATGGTCAAAAGATACAACCTTGTGGTATGCTCCTTTCTTGCAATTTTCTTCTAACAAATGTGTGATTTTACTACTATAATGTTGACCCTGCAACAAACGTTTCCTTGCCTCTTCACGACGCTCAACAAAATACGCATTGACTCTAAAAAATATACATTGCACAAGTGCGGTGATGGGAAGAAAACGTGCTCCTTTAAGCACATTATTAAATGCCTCAGCCAAGTTTGTAGTCAATATGCCATATCTATGACAACCATCATGACAAATTGACCACTTCTCTATTCCTACATCAGCTACATAATGTTGTGCATCCCTATCCATCTCACCTAGACGGGCAAATCCAATGTCAAACTTCTTTTCTTGAAATTGCATAGCCGTTGAACCAAATATATTTTTTACTTTTACATTCCTATATCTAGTGTTAACATTAGAAGCCAAATGACGAATGCAAATCCTATGGAAAGCATGAGGCTCCTCCCATCCACTACCAACTTCACTCATTGCATTCATTATCCCCGCATGTCTATCGGATATGACACACAACCCACTTCTTTTTGTTACAAAGAGTCTTATACAAGCCATGAACCAAGACCAACTTTCATTATTTTCAGATTCAACAATAGCAAAAGCAACAGGAAAAATCTGGTTATTAGCATCAATTGACATAGCCGTCAAAATTGTTCCTTTGAACTTCCCGTACAAGAGTGTTCCATCTATGGTGAAAACAGGCCGACAATGTTCAAACCCTTCAATGCATGGTTTAAATGCTCAAAAAACACGCTTGAATGTATGCACATTTGAGTCTCCTATGGGTGTGGTTGACCATTGGACTACTGTACCAGGATTAGATTCTTTCAAACCTTGCATGAAACGAGGTAACATCTCATACGATGCATCCCAATCACCGAAAATATCCCCAATTGCTCTTTGTTTTGCATTCCAAGCTTTGGCATATGATATTTTGTAACCAAACTTATCTAAAATGACTTCAACAACAGACATCACCTTATATCCCCAATCCCCCTCAACATAGTTACGAATCAAATGACTTATGAAAGCTCGTTTCAAATTAAAGTGGTCTCGAGGAACCATGTCACCAACACACGAAGAGTCATGAGGACCTTTGTATGTGACAAGTGTAAATGCTTGAGAATAAGGGTCTTTTCTTGTCGCTCTTAACCGCCAATTGCAAGGGCTAGGAGATCGACCACATTTATAAGTGACAGTGTCAGGCTTTGATTCGGCAACCTTGAAAAATTGATTTGCTTGAACACTATAAAATGTCACCTCATCACTTATTGAAGCTTTGTTTGTGAAGACTTGTCCAACGGCAAACTCTTTCCCTTTTTCATATCGAACCATACTCTCTCATGTTTTCCAACTATTCAATTCATCCTCATCTAATGGATCAACCTTATTAAACTCAACAATTGGTGCACTAGCAAAAACAAGATCATCATCACCATCTTCCTCAATTACTATCAAATTCTCATCAAGTGTGGCGAACTCCTCATCAAACTCATCACCCTCTAAGTTCCCATCAAATTCCCCCTCATTTATATCATTAGCCTCAAGAGATACAAATTGAGCAACATCATCTAGCCTAAGAGGAATAGTTGGTATAGGGGTCACAATTTGGCTTGTGGAAACTTCAACAAATATGTCCATTGACGGAGCATTTGAATGACGAACACTTGCCCATAATGCTTTAAAGGATCCCTCACAATTAAGTGGTACAACTTTAAAACACCCGGAACTTGGAAATTTCATTTTCACATTCAATTGACTACTCATACTTTGAATGTCAATTCCCTTATATATTTCTTCAATTAATTCCAAATATGTCATCTTTGTACTAGCTAAAATAAAACATTGATTCCCTCCTTTATAGCAAACATACCCATTTTGATCAACTACCTCTCCATCCCAATAACACATAAGAGGATAATCACAAATTTCCATTCTATACAACAAAAATGCAACCCATTTAGTATAAATCAGCAATTAGTTGTTCAATTATTCCCAAAACACATAACTAAACATAATTTTACCGAAACCACAAATTTCTATATAATCACAACAAAATTAACAACAATGGCATAAACTTCTATATAGTAGCTTCAATTGCGTTTTTTAAACAAGAAAGACATAGCTAAACCGAAATTATACCCAAAACACTAATCTAGGGTTTGAAGATTTGGGGTTTTTCAAGCAATGGCATAAATTCTATACAATAACTTGATTTAAGCACAAAAACAACAATAACAACAAAATTAACAACATTTAAATCAATTAAAACAGAAATTTGCATAAATCTAAACAAATAACTACAAAAATTGAAAGGAGATGAATTACCTTGCTAATTAGGAATTTCAATTAATAATTGAAAGAGAAGAGGTGATAGATACGTCGGAGATGAATTGTGAGATGGTTTGAGATAAGATGAAGTGTTTGAGATGAGATGAAGGTTTCGGATTTTAGAGGTAGAGGGAGGAAGTGTTTGAAATAAAATGAGGGAGAAGGCCGGATGTCTGATTTTAGGGGAAAAAAATCTGGCTATTAGACATGTCATTCGGATTGGCGTGTCTCCCTCTATAGACACGCCAATGCGAATGGCGTGTCTAATAGCCAGATTTTTGCTAATGTTTCTGCCTTGAGTCTAAAAATTTAGCTGAATAGACATGCCATTGCGAATGACGTGTCTATTGAAAGAAACACGCCATTCGGAATGGCGTGTCTCTGTGTTAACATTTTGTTGAATTAAGCCTCATATGTTCATTGAAGACACGCCATTGGCAATGGCGTGTCTTTGCCTCGATATTGACTCGCAAATCCCGAGCCTACGTGGACACCAAAATGATATATAGTTTTTAGACCAACCCAAAACGATAAATTTTTATTTTTTCAGCATTATTTTAAAAACGGATTCGTATAGAAGAGCATCACCCATATTTTCAAATTAGGAAAAGTGTTATATAAAATCTAGAAAAAAACACAGTTCAAGAAAATCCTTTTAGTTAAGCACAAATTATTATTTATAATGGATATATTCGTCACAAGGTTGTGACAGATAAATTATTAACCATATGAGTATGTAAGGACAAGTTATTTGTAATTTCTTATACTTATTTTTTCTAATCATATAGAAAAGTTTAACCCGTTATAAACTTATTACGGTTATACAAATTTTGCCCAAATTTTCTTTCACTACGACAACTCCAGGGCACAAAACGTTTGCTGAGCACTCACATAAATAGAAATAATGAAGTACGAAGTAAGAACCTTCTATTAATAATAAACAAACATGAAAAAGAAACATGGAGCCACTTTATCTTTGATGTTACATAACTTTATAAGTATTCTTTGTACATCAGAAATCTCCTTTATTTTCTTACTACAATTATAAAACAAGATTGAGGGATGTGCTTTGCCTTCTGTAATAATTGACTGTTAAAGATAACACTAATGGCACCCGAAGTCTAGGTTCCAGTTTTGTTAAAAATTTACCGACTGATTAATTTATGGTTGTGGATTATAGCGACCGTCTATAGTGATGAGACAAATGATATGTGACGTTGAAAGCAAATATAAAATGCAAATAAATAAAATATGAACACGAGAAATTGGTAACGCGAAAACCCAATGTGGAAAAATCGCAGGGGGAGTCGGAATCCCGCCAAATATACAATATAATTTTTTAAGATATATTCCGGTGTAACTGCAAGGTTAAAGTAAGAATTCTGCAGGAGCGTCTTCTGCTGGAGCCTCTGCCAGAACCTGTGCGGGAGCCTCCCCTAGAGGTGTATTTATTGAGTTTTATAATGGTGACGGTGAAGATGATAAGTTTGTGAGTGATAGAGTAGTAAAGTGATAATTAAATAATGAGATGATCTTCTTTCTTTCCTCCTTATGCTGCACCTTTTATAGCCTTTAATGTAAGTTTAGTTTGACTCACTCCAAGCCCAACTTATTCCATGATTTTCTCTAACTTCTTCCACTAAACCCTCTAACTCTCCTTCTTTGTTGGCATCAACATTTGACTTGTTGCCTTCTACTCAAGCAAGTATTATGTAGTGCATCTCCCATATTGAAGTTTTGACCCATTCTTGCCAAGTCATCGATCTTGACCACCCATATTGTCCACTCTTTGTGTGACACGTGTACCAATAATAAATGGTAAATGTTGGTCATAACAGTTCCATTTTTTCCCCTCTCCCATATCAGACAACCAGTGGGCAAATGTTGTAGCTTTTATACCTTTCCTTTCCTTACATGTTTACAATTATTATTGACACGTCAATTTCTACATCGCTAATAACTACTCAGTCAATAGTTTAAACTTAGTTTATTTTTCCCTCATAAAATAAAGTAAGTGTAAGTTATTCACTAGAACAGAGGGGGTATGTATTAACTCACCAAATCAACAATTGTACAACCTAATTACACTTAACTAATCCTAATTTTAGAAAGTAGTATGCTGTAAGACGAGTCGAATCCAAGAGAAGGCTAAAACAAGGCTAAAAGAAACTAAGCTAGGAATGTGATCATTACACTTAATTTATTTGGTATGATCACATTCCTAAAGCTAACATGAGCTGGAACGGGAAGACTATTTGTAAAGTTTGTGATCAACTCAAAGATAGATACATGAATGGTGCTTGGATTGCGTCTGCCAGGGACCATGTTGTTACTGCAGGCTATGCATGGCTCAGGACTAATGGTCAGAAGGTTGGATGGTCTAGGTTGGTGTGAAACAACTTCTGCCTACCTAAACATTCATTTATGGTTTGGCTGATTGTCTTGAATGCCCTGAATGTGAAAGAAAAGAAGTTTAGACATGGTGTTTCGAGTGATGATGCTTGATGTATCTGTGGGTCTGCTATTGAATCAGTAGCTCATGTATGTCAGGATTGTAGATACTATTGCCTTGTCATGGCAGAGGTTTGCTCAGCTCTACATATTCCTATTCCTCCCATGAATACTATGATTTGGATTGCGAGCATGAAATGGTCTCAAGTGAAGAAGAATATATGCCTATGTGCAGTCCTTACTATTTACTACTCTCTTTGGCAGCAACGCAATAAGGCTAGGCTTGAGGGAAGCATTATTAGACCTGATATCATTATTTCCCTGGTTGGTGGATTAGTTAAGTTGAGGATTAGGTAGTAGGATTGTAATTTAGGTCTTATAGTATATCTTTAGATAATGTCAATTAGATCAAAAGTATGGAATTTAGGTAGTAGGATTGTAATTTAGGTCTTATTGTACCTATTTCTCTTGTTTTGTCTTGGAATTTGCCTTAGTTTGTAATAGATTGTTTGATCTTCAATCATAAACTTACATTTCACCAGAAAAAAAAACTAATCTAAGACTAAACACAAATTAAGTACTAATGACGAAATGAAGGACACTATTGGAAAGTATTATAAAAACTATGGATTATTTACAATGAACAACAATGATGCGAACATAAAGAGAGAATTTTGATGAGAGTTGTGACAAGAAAATACGTAAAAATGCAAACTTTGGTAACTTGACAATTAGACAAACTACTTGTGTGCAAGAAAAACAATAATAGTGAAGATTGATGTAATTGTACTATTTCAAGAATCAATCAACCAAAATACATGCAAGATTACCAACCCCTATACTTATTAACCTAGTAAAAACTTAATCCAACAAGTAGTGACCAACATCTTAGCCAATGAAGCATCACCTTCTCTACACGAGATAACTAACATCTAAGCCAACACTAGTGAAAAAAGATATAGACTTTAAGAACACTCAACATATAGGATTAAGATTAGAAACACCCAACACTAATCTAAGCCAATTAGTGAATTACAAGATAAAGATACTAGTAAGGCAGATCAGGGTTGAATTCTTACAAATACTAAGGGAATATTGAACCTTTAAGTAGAATTATAGTAAAAGTTTACTTAGCCTTCCATTTAATGTGGAAAGATTCAAGTTTTTCCTAAAATAACTAAGAATGTCTAAAATATTTCTTGGATAATACATGCTGCACTTGTGAGAAATATCGGTATATTTCATCATGAAATTTAAGGATTATAACAAAATCATAATATATGAAATGCGAGTCATAAACGAAATGCATAATATATAAAACATAGAGATTAGAATCAACCTCCGGTCCTAGCAATATGGCCTAAGAACAAATATCGAGATCGATATTCTCTTAATCGTTGCACCCAAGATGCTCCGAGAAATGCCTTTTTCTTGTGCTAGAATGAATACAAAAATTACTAATAATAATTTGTGTGAAGTAATGATAAGAAATGTAGAGAAAAAGATGATAAAAATCTTAATTTTTTTCCTCTTCTCCTCTCCCTTTAACCGTCCAAGTCAAGTGGAGAAAAGAGAGGAGATGTTCCCTCTTTTTTCTCTACTTGTTTTTAGGTTGTTAGCTTTTTCATTTTAATGTATAAAATGTGTATGTATCATTATTGTCATTTATGTTGTCACATATTAATAAGTCCATACAACATCTTGTAGTCGATTTATTAATACCGGTCTGACATCATTTATTATGACAATATCGTATAATATATACGTCAACTATAAATATCGTATATTTATAATTTGCTAATTAAATATAACAGTCTATATTTAATTACGAATTAACATTTAATTCGTTTAAGCTTACATTATTTAATCGTATTAAATAATTACATTATATACATCAATTAGATATAACAGTTTATATTCAATTACGAATTAACATTTAATTTGTCTCAGCTAGTATTATTTAATCGTATTAAATAATCGTATCATCATTACATTGACTAACCTTTTAGTCATATACATCGACTAACCTTTTCGTCATATAAGGCATCAATATGATTATATTATTCATATAATCATATCTCTCAAACACATCCTTTAGGTGTGACTTTTAGGGACCAGTTGATCACCGCCATTAAAATGATAATAACGTCAAACTTCTAGCAAGCCAACCGTTATCGATAAACGTTAATCAACTGATAAGAATACTAAGTATACCCTGTGAACCTGTAAGAGATTTATACACGTTATCACACTAACTGTGGAGGACACTAGCTCCAAAAATCTCCCACTTATCCTTACAAGTGTATGTGCGATATCCGATTCTCACATCCAAAATTTCTCCCACTCAATGTAAAACAATTTGCAAAGTCTGTATTCACAAAGTTCGTATTTTACAAGTGATCAATATCAAGAGTGGTTTTCCCGACTAGAGAGTAACCTAATTGATAAACGAATCATTATTCGAGCATGGCCATGCATTTCAGTTATAACTCCTCGAGTGGCCCTGAGAAATAACAAAACCTGATAAAGGTTGGATATTTTCTTCAACTCGAATCCTGCAGATACAAGCACAGTATGAAATGACCCAGTAAAAATCTGCTTAGCCTCCTGTTACGGTCGACCATGAGAAAGAAACCAAAGTTAACCAAAAACTGCCTTAATCTCAAGAGACAGTTGATAGTCAAAAGAATCGACTCTAGGAAAACTATGGACGTCCAATCCACGACCTGGCACCGAATGTTCTTACACATTTAGGACTCCATAACGTTGTCACGATGTCCTACGAGGTATCTTTATAACTCGTATCTGTGATCGATCAGTGAACCGTTTGACTTATGGCTCGTTGAACCCACCATCAATCAACTTCACAATATAATTGCCAGAGTTATCAGCTCATATGGGCGATTATGGACCAAAACAAATATAATGTAATTCAGTTCACTTTGTGGCGTTCAATGTTGTCATACAATCCATATGAAAAACAAAAATGAAACAATACGATGACGTTATGAATAGTATATAAAAAAGATACATTTATCTCTTATCCATATAAACAACTACTACAACTCAGGAACACGTTTAATTCCCATGGAAATAACATGCCCTTCATGCTTATCATATTTTAACGGTTTAGTGAGAGGGTCCGCGATGTTGTCATCCGAACGATCTTGTCTATCACTATCTCCTTTTGCTCCACGTAATCTCGGATAATGTGAGCCTTCCAAAATACATGTCTAAACTTGTTGCAAGACTTAGGCTCCTTAGCTTGGAAGATGGCACCTCTATTATCACAATAGATGGTGATGGGGTCATTTGAACTAGGAATTACGGTTAGTCCTTGTAAGAACTGACGTATCCATATAGCTTCCTTTGCAGCTTCCGAAACGGCATAGTACTCGGACTCAGTTGTAGAATCTGCTATAACACTTTGTTTGGAACTTTTCCAACTGACCGCAGCACCTTTAAGAGTAAAGACGAATCCAGACTGAGATTTCGAGTCATCTCGATCCGTTTGGAAGCTAGCATCCGTGTAACCGATTGCGCATAACTTAGTATCTCCTCCATAAGTCAATACCCAATCCTTAGTCCTTCGTAAGTACTTAAGGATATTTTTAACAGCCATCCAGTGTGTTTCACCTGGATTGCCTTGGTACCGACCCGTCATACTCAATGCATATGCCACGTCTGGACGTGTGCATATCATGGCATACATGATCGATCCTATGGCTGATGCATAAGGAACACGACTCATGCGCTCGACCTCTTCCGATGTCTTGGGTGCCTGAGTTTTACTCAAATGCATCCTAGAAATCATTGGAAGGTACCCCTTCTTGGAGTTGGTCATGCTGAACCTTTCAAGAATCTTATCTATATAAGACTCCTGACTGAGTGATAACATCCGTCGTGATCTATCTCTATAGATACGGATCCCCAATATGCGTTGTGCCTCACCCAGATCTTTCATCTGAAAATGGTTCTTTAACCATACTTTTACCGAAGATAAGAGAGGAATGTCATTCCCAATCAAGAGTATGTCATCGACATACAATATCAAGAAGACAATCTTACTCCCACTCGACTTGACATACAAGCATGGTTCCTTGACCGATCGAGTGAAACCATTCTCTTTTATCACCTGGTCGAAACGATGATTCCAACTCCGAGAAGCTTGCTTAAGTCCATAAATGGAACGCTTAAGCCTGCACACTTTCTTAGGATTTTTAGGATCAATGAAACTTTCGGGCTATACCATGTACAATTTCTCCTCCAAATAACCATTTAAGAAGGCGGTTTTCACATCCATCTGCCAAATTTCATAGTCATGAAAAAGCGGCAATCGATAAATTATCCGAATGGAACGCAGCATAACTAAGGGTGCAAAGATTTATCATTATACAATCCTTGCATTGAGTGAGACCTTGTTGCACTA
>JAIUZE010041532.1:0-10253 GCA_022085475.1 Heliosperma pusillum | reverse complement strand
GCAAACTCCGTATGCTCGTTAAAGATAGTATGGCCTATCAATGTCATGGTCCAAGATACTCATTTAGAATTAGAATGGTCAAGACGCCATATACTCATAATTCTCTATGGGTAATTAGTCAACACGACATATATCATACAATTAAACAGTCACGGGAAAAACTTCCTATCATGTGACTAATTGCATATAAATCACATTCAAATATCATATCGCCTCATATCTACTAAGGCTCATTCATTCATTCATTAAATAAAAACCTTACCTGAAGACAAATCCCCGACCCGAGTCCCGCGACGGGTCATCAGTCAAAACGGGGCTGACTAGATCATAGTTTGACCAAACCCGTTTGGTCAAACCGGCTAGAAACAGAGTCTTAGCCATCGAGGCTTGAACATAAGAATATCACATTCATTTCATGCTATTTCATTCAATTTCTAACATGTAAATTATTAATTCATACCAAAAACCCGCTTGACTTAAAGGATATAAAATTAAACTACAATCACGTATTATAATTTTTAACATGTGAGAAATAATAATATATTGGAAACCTTTTAATTAAATAATTTACTTATTAAAATTTCCCACCTGCTAAATATTACAAAACACGATAAAATAACAATACTCAAAAACCGTCACAAGTCCAAGGGGACCCACGGTTCATTTTGAACCGGTTTTGGTTATCTTTTCTAAAAACCGTTTCTTAATATTTCCCGCATGCTTAACATATTTAAAACCCGTCAAAACAAGAACAAAACAATCAAGTATCGACAAAAACCCAAAGGACAAATCCCGGACCAATCCAGACTGGGCTGGACCGGCCTGAACCGACCTGGTTTGGGCTGGTTTGGGCTGGTTTTTCCAGTCATTTCTCACGGCCCCAACAACAACAAACACCTAATTAATTCCAACATGTTTTAATTAACGAACAACCATTTTAACAACCAATTAAACCATCATCATACAAAAATCATGATTATGAATAAATCATCCAAATATGTCAAGAACACAAAACATGCTATAAATTCATAAAACATAATAATAAGAACTACTTATCATGTTACTAACTAAAACCGTAAATCATAAACAACAACTAAAGTATGTAACATTTATTCGTCGAGTAACTCGGAATCGTTACCTTAGCTAGCACAAAAATCAATTAGCACCAAAATAAGAACTAAAGAAACAAGAAACCCGTCTTCTAGTCTTCTCCTAAAAATATACGAGTCACCAAACTCGTCTTCAAAATCTTCCCCTATAAGAAATGACAAGAATAACATTATTAGAATTAAAACTTGATTTTCCATAATTAAAGTGTTGAAAACGATTTTGCCGGAATTGGAAATAAAACGTACTTGAAGATGGAGAGCGAAGAGGAGATTCTAGCAATATAAGTTAGGACGGATTTGAATAAGAAATGAAGGTTTTATGACGATTTTGCTCAAGAACGACGAAGAACGATGAAGAACGATGAAGAACGATTAAAGAAAGTATCAATTTGATCTTAAGTTGATTTATTGTAAAATGGAAAGGTTGTTAGTGAGTAAAGTGGGTGGGTGTGAGCCGTGTACATATAGAAGAAATATGGAGTCGGGTTTTGAAATTGTTGTTACGGAATTGACTCGGGTTTAATAATTATATTACGGTAATTAATTAGAGATTAAGTTAATTAAATCAAATATCAAGATATTATGTTATTGTAATCAAAAGAAAGGAAAATATCAAGCTTTAAGAGAGGAAGAAGAGCCGTGTGGTTCATCAAAGAAATCGGGTCTGATTTATCGATTTGCGTAATTTAAACTGACAGATCGATAAAGTTGTAAATATCTTAGATATTATTATTAGTTTAATCATTTTAATTAAAAGATCCCATATGAGTGGAAAAAGATGACATGGGGAGTGTGACTCATGCCCAAGTCGGGTTTCGGGTTTGTTTCGGGATTTAAAATGACTCGGGAATAGTTAAATGACGTTCGGGATTAAACCGTAAAAGTTATTCTTTAATCCCGAATAAATTCAAAATAATTATATTAAATTATCATAAATTCAAATAAATCTTAATAAAAATAAATAAAATTTATTATTTTTCAAAATAAAATTTCGGTCTTTAAAATTACAAGGTGAGTCGGAAAAGTCAACGAAAGTCAAAGTCGACTTAAAAGTCAAGAAAAGTCAATGATGACTTAAAAGTCAAGAAAAGTTAAATGACGACTTAAAAGTCAGGAAAAGTCAATGACGACTTAAAAAGTCAAGAAAAGTCAAAGACGACTTAAAAGTCAAGAAAAGGCAAAGATGACTAAAAACGGGATTTTCATGAAATCTCTCAGAAATTCCAAATACGAACTCGGAATTTCAAAATACGACTCGAAACAATAAATTCTATTTTTAAAAAACTTAAGTCTGCTGAAAAGTGTCCGTAATATTTTCCCAGAAAAATAGGGTATATTTCGGTTGTACAATCACCACTCCTTTTTAAAAAGGATCGTCCTCGAAACTTAGAAGGAGGAATGTGACATATATGTAGGTCTATTTCAAACCTTTTTAAAATATATTTGAAATAAAGATACCGGGTCTTATCAATGGGCGGAAGGTTCTCGTCGGCCGTTAAGAACATCGACGTCCCAAGTCAAAGACTTTAAAAGATACATTTTCGCATCAATAAATGAGAAGACTAGTTATCGAACGTCTCCAATAACAAGTCTCAACACTCCTTGATGACGGTAAAATTCTTGAAATCATAAAACATTTCTAAAAGCTTTTAGTTCAAAAAATTCAATAGTAAAGGTAATAACTCTACTATCTATGCCTAAAATTTCTAACTAAAGCTTCTAATAATTTATCTATAAGAGATGATAGTCGATAGAAGGAACGGAATATTTGAAAGAATAAATAGAATAGGAAGAAGAAAGAAAGAAGGAGATTTTGAAAGTTTTCTCAAGGATAGAAACACACCAAGAAGACATTACACGAACGAAGAGCGACTCGAACATCGAAATCACAAATCGTGATAATAGGAGGTACGCCCAAACGATTAAAAAGGACTAAAAAGGAAAAGGATTGAAAGGTAGCGGATTGACTAAAGATCAATTTGAGGGAAAAGAGAGGAATGAACCACAATACTATCTTCCATTTATGAAAATTCAAATGTCGATCGTAACTCGACAACACTAACTGCACCAGAATCTAGTCCTTAAGAGAGTGCAATATATCCTCAACATTTTCAATCATCAGATTCCTACCAAAATATTTCATAAGCATGACACATCGAGTAACAACTCCCAATTATTTAAATTCAATTAAAATCTTCTAAGGTCCATCAAAACTCTTATTGGAAATCACCATCAAAATATTTATAATTAGGGAAACAAGACCGCTAACAACCTCAAAGTAAAGGACTTACTCTGAAATGCTTTAATCCAATTTATTCAAAAATTCATTATCCTAAGTTATTAACAATGAACTTTCTCATCTTCAAAAGTTAAAACACAAATACTCAAAAGAGATTAGTCACACAATCTCATTTCACTTAACTTTTGCCAATCAAAGGGCAATGCGACCGTAAATAAATTTATTTAGGTCCTTCAAACTCTCAATACATCGGTTTTCGCTTATAACAATATTCCTCAAGTTTGGTCATCCAAATCCAAAAATTCCACAAGGCAATTATTTCCGTTAGGGTCAAACATTTAACGACCACAAATTCCCAAGTAACATTTAAAGAAATCACTCAACTTTCTAACCACAACTACAAACTATCATTATGATTATTTCGATCCTCAAAACGATATTGCAACATTAAGCTTTCATAGTCTAAAACCACTAGGAGAGTTTCATCCTATGTTTATCCTCAAATCCTTATAATCATCTAAACATGAAACTAGCTTAATAGGATAGTTAGGTACCATATTCGAAACTTCCTCCTCAAGGTACCAACTCTCACCACCATAAGGTGAAAATTAGATCTATACCATTTTCCTCAAATCCCAAGTTCATTATAACAAACACTAATATTCCACAAGATTCAAAGTTCTTCCGACTAAGGATAATATACCACCAACCGATGGTTATGACATCCATAAAAATGTTACAAGAGGGAGGTAAGGATACCAATGGAAAGATGGAGGAACTATCAAGAGAAATTTTCAAGAGGCAAATAGGTTGGAAGAGAAAGAAGCACCTAGATAGAAGGAAGAGAGCATAATACAATAAGGACGAGAGAATTCATAGATGAAGAAGGAATTCACTTCAATTAGACTTGTAAATCTTCAAATCTTCGGTAGAGGATACTCCTTCTAGGTAACACAGATCTCTTCTACACGAGGTCCAACCGTCTTCATAAGAAACAAAACTAAATAAGTTACTCCTAACAATTAGCATAAACAAATAGACTACCACATAAATCCTAATCTACCCATCCTACCATTCTATCTCACAAGTTTATTATTTTATTAAGGTCAAGTTATTTATACTAGGGTACACAAACGTGCGTCGGGAGCAAAAATGCTCAGATACCAACTGTAACACCCTCAAATTTGCGGAAAAATAAAACAAGTAATTTAAATAAATAAAAGATGAGAATACGTTTCTAATAGGTTCACTTTAGTGAAAATCAGTAAAATTTAAAACCGGAACCTACTATTAAATATATTCATCATAACGAAGGTGTCTTAAAGAAAAAGGTTCATAACAAAACGGAATTAATATTATACATAAAAAGTATCTGAAACGGGAGACATATCTCCCGTAAAAATACAGAAATAAAAGAGTGTATAATAATATACAATCTAAGAACCGAATATAGGTCCAAGGTAAATACTTCACTCGCTAGCTCGTCAATGTACCCAAGTATGCATCACGAACCTGCCAACCGTATTAAATATAAACACGGAAGCCACAGTCAGTGGGGAGTAACTCCGAGTTCTCCCAGCCACGAAATGTCGAGTTTAATAAAACATGAATAACATAAACGCAATGTATATGGAAAATACAAAACTTAAACATATATGATATGCTTTTCATGTTATGAAACAATTAAATAACATATAACCTATCATATGAAAGCTATCATGTGAAACCGATAATAAAATATAACAAGAGGTAGGGAAGCTGGTATGCTAGCTCAGAGGTTACCCTGTAACATGGCCATGATACACTCAAACCCTAATCAACACGTAATCATGTGAATCAGTTAACAACCTGTAATCCAAACTCTATCAATCTTAGCCGGCTTGCATCTCACCTTCTAAAACTCATAGAATCATCAAACATGAAAGACCAATACTTCTACAAACCGGCATAAGTTCTTAGTACAGTCAATAGAAGACTTCTGTAACTCGAGTCTATACCACGAGGTAGGATATACTTATATATTTAGGCTCAGCGGTTACCCTAATAACATGGCCCAAATACAAAGCACACATCTAGGCTCAGAGGTTACCCTAATAACATGGCCCAGATCCAAACCACATATCTTGCTCAGAGGTTACCCTAATAACCATGGCAAAGATACCATTTACCCTAATTCTAGACTGCGCAGACCAGAGAAATGCGAAGATCCATCGCACCCAAGACCCATGATACAACCACATGAGTACCCCTAAGGAGATCCACCAAAGGGTTGGCTAGTACTAAAGTTGGCTCCATTCCCCAAAGTGGAAGCAATGGCAGCCATGCCCCGACTTGGAGATCCACCAAGCCGAGACACAAAAGCTATCAAGCAGTAAACTCCATATGCTCGTTAAAGATAGTACGGCCTATCAATGTCATGGTCCAAGATACTCATTTAGAATTAGAATGGTCAAGATGCCATATACTCATAATTCTCTATGGGTACTTAGTCAACACGACACCAACCATATAATAAACAGTCACGGGAAAAACATCCTATCATGTGACTAATTGCATATAAATCATATTCAAATATCATATCGCCTCATATCTACTAAGGCTCATTCATTCATTCATTAAATAAAACCTTACCTGAAGACAAATCCCCGACCCGAGTCCCGCGACGGGTCATCAGTCAAAACGGGGCTGACTAGATCGTAGTTTGACCAAACCCGTTTGGTCAAACCGGCTAGAAACAGAGTCTTAGCCATCGAGGCTTGAACATAAGAATATCACATTCATTTCATGCTATTTCATTCAATTTCTAACATGTGAATTATTAATTCATACGAAAACCCGCTTGACTTAAAGGATATAAAATTAAACTACAATCACGTATTATAATTTCTAACATGTGAGAAATAATAATATATTGAAAACCTTTTAATTAAATAATTTACTTATTAAAATTTCCCACTTGCTAAATATTACAAAACACGATAAAATAACAATACTCAAAAACCGTCACAAGTCCAAGGGGACCCACGGTTCATTTTGAACCGGTTTTGGTTATCTTTTCTAAAAACCGTTTCTTAATATTTCCCGCATGCTTAACATATTTAAAACCCGTCAAAACAACAACAAAACAATCAAGTATCGACAAAAACCCAAAGGACAAATCCCGGACCAATCCAGACCGGGCTGGACCGGCCTGAACAGGCCTGAACCGGCCTGAACCGGCCTGGTTTGGGCTGGTTTTTCCAGCCATTTCTCACGGCCCCAACAACAACAAACACCTAATTAATTGCAACATGTTTTAATTAACAAACAACCATTTTAACAACCAATTAAACCATCATCATACAAAAATCATGATTATGAATAAATCATCCAAATATGTCAAGAACACAAAACATGCTATAAATTCATAAAACATAATAATAACAACTACTTATCATGTTACTAACTAAAACCGTAAATCATAAACAACAACTAAAGTATGTAACATTTATTCGTCGAGTAACTCGGAATCGTTACCTTAGCTAGCACAAAAATCAATTAGCACCAAAATAAGAACTAAAGAAACAAGAAACCCGTCTTCTAGTCTTCTCCTAAAATATACGAGTCACCAAACTCGTCTTCAAAATCTTCCCCTATAAGAAATGACAAGAATAATATTATTAGAATTAAAACTTGATTTTCCATAATTAAAGTGTTGAAAACGATTTTGTCGGAATTGAAAATAAACCGTACTTGAAGATGGAGAGCGAAGAGGAGATTCTAGAAATATAAGTTAGGACGGATTTGAATAAGAAATGAAGGTTTTATGACGATTTTGCTCAAGAACGACGAAGAACGATGAAGAACGACGAAGAACGATGAAGAACGATTAAAGAAAGTATCAATTTGATCTTAAGTTGATTTATTGTAAAATGGAAAGGTTGTTAGTGAGTAAAGTGGGTGGGTGTGAGCCGTGTACATATAGAAGAAATATGGAGTCGGGTTTTGAAATTGTTGTTACGGAATTGACTCGGGTTTAATAATTATATTACGGTAATTAATTAGATATTAAGTTAATTAAATCAAATATCAAGATATTATGTTATTGTAATCAAAAGAAAGGAAAATATCAAGCTTTAAGAGAGGAAGAAGAGCCGTGTGGTTCATCAAAGAAATCGGGTCTGATTTATCGATTTGCGTAATTTAAACTGACGGATCGATAAAGTTGTAAATATCTTAGATATTATTATTAGTTTAATCATTTTAAATAAAAAGATCCCATATGAGTGGAAAAAGATGACATGGGGAGTGTGACTCATGCCCAAGTCGGGTTTCGGGTTTGTTTCGGGATTTAAAATGACTCGGGAATAGTTAAATGATGTTCGGGATTAAACCGTAAAAGTTATTCTTTAATTCCGAATAAATTCAAAACAATTATATTAAATTATCATAAATTCAAATAAATCTTAATAAAAATAAATTAAATTTATTATTTTTCAATTATAATTTCGGTCTTTAAAATTACGAGGCGAGTCGGGAAAAGTCAAAGAAAGTCAAAGTTGACTTAAAAATCAAGAAAAGTCAAAGATGACTTAAAAGTCAAGAAAAGTTAAATAACGACTTAAAAGTCAAGAAAAGTCAATGACGACTTAAAAAGTCAAGAAAAGTCAAAGACGACTTAAAAGTCAAGAAGAGTCAAAGATGACTTAAAACGGGATTTTCATGAAATCTCTCAGAAATTCCAAATACGAACTCGGAAATTCCAAATTCGACTCGAAACAATAAATTCTAAATTAAAACTTAAGTTTGCTGAAAAGTGTCCGTTAATATTTTCCCTAGAAAAATAGGGTATATTTCGGGTTGTTACATGTGAACAATGAGTTTTTCTGTGTTAACTATTATTTGCATTGTAACTTCTTGTGTGAAGAATGAGTCTTTCTTATTTACCCATTATTTGCATTGTAACTCCTTGTGTGAAAAATGAGTCTTACTTCATTACCAATTGTTTGCAATGTAATTCCTTGTAAGAAAAATGAGTCTTCCTTTCTTCATTAGCCATTGTTTGCATTGTAATTGCTTGTGTAAACAATAAGTCTTTCTCCATTACCTATTGTTTGCATTTTAACTCTTCGTATGAACAATAAGTCATCATTTCTTGATTACCCATTGTTTGCATTAACTCCTTGTGTTAACAATGAGACTTCCTTTTTTTATTACTCATTGTTTGCATTGTAACTCTTTCTCTGAACAATAAGTCTTCTTTCATTACCCATTGTTTGAATTGTAACTCCTTGTGTTAACAATTACTCTTCTTTCATTACCCATTGTTTGCATTGTAACTCCTTCTGTGAACAATGCGTCTTCCTTCATTACCCATTGCTTGCATTGTAACTTCTTATGTAAATACTGAGTCTTCCTTCATTACCCATTGTTTGCATTGTAACTTGTTGTGTGAACAGTGTTTCTTTCATCTTTACCCATTGTCTGCATTGTAACTCCTTGTGTGAATAATGAAACTTCCTTCATTCATTACCCATTTTTTGCAATGTAACTCTTTATGTGAAAAATGAGTCTTCCTTCATTACCTATTCGTTGCATTGTACCTCATTGTGTGAATAATGAGTCTTCCTTCCTTCATTAACCATAGTTTGCAATGTATCTCCTTGTGAAAAGAATGAGTCTTCCTTCATTACCTATTATTTCCATTTTAACTCTTTGTGTGGACAATGAATCTTCCCTTTTTCATTACCAATTGTTTGCATTGTAATTCCTTGTGTGAACAATGAGTCTTTCTTCATTACACTTTGTTTTCAATGTAACTCCTTATGTGAACAATGAGTCTTCCTTTCTTCATTACCCATTGTTTGCATTGTAATTTCTTGTGTGAAAACGAGTCTTTATTTATTACCCATTGTTTTCATTGTAACTTTTTGTGTGAACAATGAGTCTTCCTTCATTACCCATTGTTTTAATTGTAACTCCTTCTATGAACAATGAGTCTTCCTTCCTTCATTACCCATTGTTTGCAATGTAACTCCTTGTATGAATAATAAGTCTTCCTTCATTTCCCATTGTTTGCATTGTCACTTCTTATGTGAAGGATGAGTCTTCCTTAATTACCTAATGTTTGCATTGTAACTTCTTTTGTTAACAATGAGGCTATCATCATTACCCAATGTTTGCATTTTAACTCTTTGTGTGAAAAATGAATCTTCCTTCATTACCCATTGTTTGCATTGTAACTCATTGTGTGATTAATGCGTCTTCCTTCCTTAATTACTTATTATTTTCAATATAACTCCTTTTGTGAACAATGACTCATCCTTCATGTAACACCCGGAAATGTACCCTATTTTTCTAGTATAAATATTTTACGAAATCTTTTCAGCAAATTTAAGTTTTAATTTATAATTTTTTGTTCCGAGTCGAATTTAGAATTTCCGAGTTCGTATTTGGAATTTCTGCGAGATTCCATGAAAATCCCGTCTTAAGGCGAGTTTGACTTTTCTTGACTTTTAAGGCGAGTTTGACTTTTCTTGACTTTTGAGTCGAGTTTGACTTTTCTTGACTTTTGAGTCGAGTTTGACTTTTCTTGACTTTTGAGTCGAGTTTGACTTTTCTTGACTTTTGAGTCGAGTTTGACTTTTTTTGACTTTTGAGTCGTCTTTGACTTTTCTTGAATTTTAAGTCGTCTTTGAATTTTCTTGACTTTTAAGCCGTCTTTGACTTTTGTTGACTTTCCGACTCACCCTTTACTTATAGCCCCCTCATACACCTTAACCTATTTTCATTCAACACCAACACCAAAAACCTTTTCTTCCTCCTTAAGCAAACAAAATCATGGTTTCCCTCTTTGATTTCGATCTTAGATTTCGCCTAGCTCATTCGTTCTTTGACGGAATTCACGTAAGTTCGTCTTATTCTTC